>VXBJ01005625.1:302091-333138 GCA_013400055.1 Nycticryphes semicollaris
CCCCCCCCCCCCCCCCTTTTTTTTTTTTGGTAGCACATTGGAAAGGAGAACAAGAAAACAATAGTTGAAAGAAAGTGTGGGAAAAGAGCAGAAGTATCATTTTCAGCTCTCCTGTTTAATGGCAGTTGGCACTAAAGTCAGCACAGATGATATAACACCAAGTTGGGTTTTTCAGACGTGGAAGTTGGAGGCTGTTCTGTCCCCATTCAGGCGCCTTTTGGGTTCTTGCTTCTTAGGTGGTTCCAGTTGTACATTATTGTCCCTTACAAGCTTACTGTTTACTGCTGCAGAGACCTTTTTTTTTTGACAGTCTGACATTTATGATAATGAAATATTTCACTTTCCTCCCTCAAATTTTATAAATTCAGTTTTGCCTACAAAATGTGTAGCTCCTTTTAAAAAATAAAATACCACAGATACTTTTGCTCTTGCTTTGATACTTCTCACTTACCATTTTTATAAATGCTTCCAAAAAGACTATTGATGCAATGTAGGTCTTAATTTTTTTTACAGGAGCAAAACAAAAGTCCTAGTGTTTGTGTGTGAAACATTTCTACATTCCATGCAAGGTGCCCCAGATCATATTTTTGAATTCTTTCAGTTATGAAAGAGAGCAACATTTTTTTCCTCTTCAGACTTAAGTCTGACCTTGCTTTTCAACCAATAAAGTACATATAGTTGACTTTGCTTCTGTTGACTCTCCACTTCACACGCTGTGCTATATTGATTTTTTTCGAATGACAGTGGAATGTGTATATTGATCTGGTATATCTGGCAAGATGTAAATGGTGTGCTAGGAAATAGACCTGCAAAAATTGTCAGGATTTCTCAGAGTTAGTGGCTGCAGAGGAGTCTAGAGATCTTTAATGAAAACTTACTTGGGTAGAAATAGGTGGAACAATTGAATTTCATCTTGACATTTCTGATTTCTTTTCAGCATTAGAAAGCAGCTCTTTTAAAGTGCCAACTTCAGATCTGCCTCATTTCCTGGCCTCCCACAATAACTGCCCTTGAGATATGAAAATGCATGTTTTTTCCCATCTTGTTTGTTTAAAGAAAGGAACAGTGTTAGTGTTACCTGTCCTGAGGGTGGGTTTATTTTGTTTCATCCAGTCAGCAGTCCCCACACTTCAGCTGGCTTCTTCCAGGCAACTAATGGGTGCTGGGGGCATCGCCCTTTTTCCAGTCTTGCTGCAGTTTGGTTCTGCTCAAGATTTTTACTGTTCTGGTAACTGGAAGACAGCTTTTAAGTTGACTGGAGATGCTGGCATGATTTTTAAAACTGATAGTTCAGAGTTTTAACAAGAGAATGCCAGAAAAGTATTTTGAGAAGGAGCAAATTAACAATTTATTTTCTTTCCTTTCTGTTTTTCCATACAGAGTCCTGCCAAGCTGGCCCCATAGCGACTTCATCATCGTAGCAGTTCATAAATTATCATATTGTCATTCCAAATGTATCAAAGCAGGATAGCTTAGAATTACTTCCTTTGACATTATAGATTTTTGTATCAGGAAAAGCTTGTTAGCACTCAGAATGATTACCCATGTCAAACAGGTTATCTACAGATGAAGAAGGACTACTGTAATCAAAATGACTGAGAAATTAAATGTGTCAAAAATAAATGAGTATAATATCAGGTGATCATTCTCGTCGCTAAAAAGGCATTTGATGCAAAGATTTAGAAAACATTCCTGTTTCATCTTGGATTTAGATTAGCATTTGCAATCATGTAGGCACTGCCTGTTGAGGTAGGTTATATTTTCTTGTGGCATCTTGAACTTTAGATTATCATAAGCTAATAAAAGCAAAGAATATTAAAACTATACATTATAAACTTAAGGCTCCATGTTACAAGCAGATGAGAACCTTCATGCCCTAAATTTCCTTTAGGCTCATGGAAAAAATTAATACATCATGTTAGATAAGTGTCTATTACTCATTTAGTTATTGCTAAATATTTAGTATGGGAAAAAACTTTCATTGTTTTTTTAGGGAAATAACATTCTTGGAATATTTTCTTTAGATATAAGAAATAAAGTTGTGTAACTAATGAATTTTGATAAGACAAATTGTGCATATTCCAGACAGAAAAGTCTAGTAAATATTTCTGTGAATAATAAGATTTATTATAAAAACAAACAAATTGTAAAATGACAAAATACCTTGAAAATTATTAATATCCTTAAACTGATAATTGCTTTTTGGCTTACAAAGCCTTCTTTAATTTTTTTTTTTTTTTTAATACTTCCCATTAAAGGGAAAGCTGGCAAATGGATCCTTTTTTTCCTTTGACTATGTGGTGGTTTGCAAGGCTGCAGTGTGTGGAGAACGTTGCCATTGAACAATGTATAGAGAGCAATTGATCGCTGCCTGCACCTAAAAGAAAGGGAAATAAAGAATAATGGGGAGTTAGGGATTACAGTGTGGCTTTGGCCTTATTATTTTACCGGGTGATGTACAGAACAAAAAAATTCTGTGGAGTTTGTGTGTCTGTGTGGTCCAGCTCCTGGCTGTGGTCTGAGTCAACTGGTTTCGTGCTGGAATGAGCTGCCTGTCTTATGTTCATGGAAGAGGAAAAAAGCCCAACCCAGGAATATGGCACAGCACTGTGTTGTGACATCTCTCAGGTCACACCAGCTGTGTTTGAAGGCAAGTGAAGTAGCATAAATTTCTTACAATGAAGGAATATTTTGACTTGTGGAAGGAAAAGAAAAAAAGTTGTAATTGAAATGAGGTGGAAAGGCCTGTTTGAGTGGATGTTTCAGAGTATCTGTTTTCTTCTTGAAACTATTGATATTGAAGGAATTTCCACAGATTCTACGCACTAGGTTCGGACATACCATAATGCACATTCAGCTTTTTTTTCAGGAATTGCTTCAAATCCATATGATGTGTTAAGGTTGAAGGTAAGGTACCTACCCAGTACAAAACTTTGCCATCATTAACAACATTGCAACTTACACTGAAGCTGCCGTGGCATGGAAATTATTATTTTGCACTGATGAAATATAACTTGCCAATTTCTGAGGTTCTACTTGCCTTCCTGATTGCTCCCCAACCAAAGCTTACATGCTTGATTTGACACGAGAGACACTTAGCAGCATGGGTTCTTCTCCAAGAACCCAAGTGCACATGCAATTTGTTTTCAGGAATAGTTCTTGTCACCTCTTGCAAAGACGTGTGAACCACTTTGATCCCTTCTGAAAAAAATTAAAATAATAGAGCTTGAAGGAAACTGTGCTTGCTTGCCATAAATTTTTCTATGTTTTTGTTCCTTTAATATAATTCCTTTAAAATAAGCTAGGAATGTAGTAATGCTCTGTCTGACTTGCAGTGACAGTCATGAAGGCTTGATTCAAGAAGCTGCCTGCAAGTCCATTAATTTTTACCCATCAGTTACTTAGACGAAAGATCCACCATTAATCATTGAGCCTTAACAGTCCCTATTGCTCTGATTTAACCAGTTGACTTTCAGAATATGCTTAGTTTACCAGCAATAAGAAACTGTGAAGTCGCCAGTGAGTCTGGCTTTTCCCTCTCTCTTTCTCCCTAGACTTTTCCTCTATATTAAAAAAAAAAAAAATAACCTTACTAAAAAGCTAGCAGGACTTATAGCTTTAATAATAACTAGGGAATGCTGGGTACCAAGGACTGCCATTTCTGTATCATTTCTCAAATATTCTGTTTCATATCTGTTTTACAGCCACAGAGTTGGAAATCCAGAGGCTGTAACTGAGAAAAGGTGATGAAAGCTTGGGCTTAAGATAAAAGCCAAAAATTAAAAAAAAGGAATGGCTTCATACCACAAGTAGCTTTTCAGCTTAGAAATAAGGAGGTGCTGACCAAGGATACTGCTTACCCAGCTCCTCACTTTGCTAAGGAATTAGGTGGTTTGTACTACGTGAGCCATCTATATCTGATCTCCCTAGGATTTCTTATGGTACTCACTATAGTAATATTTGGGAACTAGCAGAGGTTGGTGGTTCATTTCTGTGGCTAGATAAAAGCTGGATCAAGCCTTTTTCTCTGCTCTAAGCAAACATGAACTTGGTTATGGACAAGATGAGGAAAAAATCCCACGAAAGGAAAACTTAGTGTTTCAACAGAGTGAGATCTCAGTAGAAGATAGTAGGGGGGGATGGGAAGAGTTGGTGGGGACATGGTCTGGAAAGAATTAGCAGAGGTGGAGTTGGAGGATGTCTCTGGGCTCTTGGAGGTTTTCTTTTTGTTTTTGCTTTTTGAGCAGCAAATCAGATGCATCCACTAGTTCCCCCACACACCCATCCCAAGAATCCTACTTTTCTGTTTCTTCATGGTTGGTCATTAGTGCCTTATGTCCATATGTGCCCAGTACTTTTAAGAAAACAGCTCCTATCAACAAGCCTCGTGGCCTGAACAGTCCATGATATAATCCCTTGCAGTTTGGGGTGGATTATCCAGGCTGTGGATCACCATTCCCAAGATTTTCTTCAGCAACACAGTACCCTGAGGTGCTTGACAGGGTACTTGTCACACACCAGGCTCTTGTTGCTCTTTGAAGAAACTGTCTACAAAAATCTGTTTACTACATTTCTGAAGCTAAAGGCACACAGGCAAACTTGTATGTTGCTTTTATTATCAAGGAATATGGGGTTTTTTAAAGTTTTTAAGTTCTCTCTCACAATCTGCTAATATCCAATTGAGAACTAACTGAATAAAAACAAACAACAAAAAAAATCCCTGTTAAATACAATATGGGAGGAAAACAGCTGACTAGTAAGAAAAACAGCTTTTGAGGGGTTTGCAAAGGCAAAAAATTCAGGACTGTAAATTAGAAATGCTACTCAACCCCCAGAAAGTCCCAAAGTGGCTGGAAGGAAGAAGGAAGTTAGAATGTGTGCCCTGAAAGCAGAGAGACAAAGGGAGCACAGAAAATACAGAACACCATAGTAATTAAGAATAGAAAGAGTCCCCATGTATAGGCAAGCCAAAAATAAAAAGCTTGAATGTTCTGGGGAATGGAAAGTGGTGGAGCAATCTGTGAGCAGCCAAATAACCTCTCTGCAAAGTCTTGTCAGTTTGACAACACTGTCGTTCCTTGCCTGTTGTGAGAAGCTGTCTGTGGTAATCTGAGGAAGAATACACGCAAGGAAACTGTGCATCTGGTGTGCAAAAACCTGCTTTTCTCAAGAAGCTTCTTTCCTGCATTTGTTAAATAATGTATCGCTGTGAGCAGCAGGAGGAGCTGTGGAATTCCACTGAGTGCAGCTGGGAAGATTTTTATGCTTCTAAAATCCCAAACCTTATGAGCTTTGTAAACCCTCTAAAAGGTTTAATTTTTTTTTTTTTTCTGAAATCCTCCACAGCAGGCTACTTATCCATCACTGTCTCATGCTCTAGTTACAACTACCATGTAGCAACTGCTCTGGGAACTGCCAGATACTGCTGGATTTGCTAGCTTTGTTTTTAAATTCAGAGATGACTGAACTCAAGGAAAATGCTTTTTGTTTACCATGATGCATTTCTTTCATAAGCTAATCACAGTACCAGGACATACTTTATGATGTAGTATCTTTTAACTATTTGGTAGTCATGAGCTGTACCTCAAATAGAAAGAAAACATGGCATAGTGCTAACGTGATTTTCTGATTTATATGTGTAGGGATGACTTGTAGGCGTAGACACTACAGGTAGCAGAGCAGTAATTTTCAAAGTCAGTGGCCTTTACACATTATTTCAGTAGGCTCAGAGTTAAGGAAATGCTACTTTTAGGACCCTTTTGGAAATCCTGTTCTTTGCTTTCCTATGGGTGAAACCGTCGGTAAATGCATAGCTATTGAGATGTGTGGCAGATTTTGTTTCTATATTTTCTGGTGATTTTTTTTAGCCTGTGTTGCTTTGTGTAGAAGGATGAGAGTGTAGAAAGATTAGACTGTGCATGTTCATGTTATTGTCTGAAACAATCAGTATCTCTGTTTTCTATAGTCATTTCTTCTTTGGAGCTTGCCAGTGCTTATTATGCCTCAGGAAGTGTCATCTCACTAAAGAGTACCCTTGTGTCAGTGAATATAAAGCAGCAGAAAATATTTGAGAGAATATGCCTTTCAAGTCTGGTATGTTTTAGAATTAGTGGGATAGGTTAGATTTGGATCTCTATCCATAACCATATTTTCTTTAACAGTCTCTCTTTTTTTTTTTTTTATTTTCTTTTTAAAAATGTGTCTGAGAATGCAGATTTGTTTAAGATTTAATTGAAGAGATGAGAAAACTAATTTTACTCTGAGATAATATATTAGATAAAATTTATGAACATTTGAAACGAGAAGGTTATGTTGGGAGCTTTTTTTATACTAAATTAATTTAGCATCCAATACCCTTGACAGTACAATTACTGGAAGGTTTAATCCAAGCATAGCTGAGTCTAAAATTTATCAGGGAAAAGCTGTTTTCTTTCAATAATTCATATGTTCAGTCAAATATTTTTAAGAGGAACGGCTATCACACCAGCATAGCTTTCATTCCCTAATACTTGGTAGTTCCCCATAGCAGAAATCCTATGTTTGTGTGTGAAGTTCTGATGTGCACAAATATAGCAATTACAGGGATGGAGGCTTGTCTGGAGGGAGAGGATGGAAAAGCACTTGTGGTAACAGGCATACAAATGTGTGTGCACACTTCACAAATACTTTAGAGTAAGACTCCAAAGAGCTTATCCGTTTGACCATTACCCTGAAAGATGCTAGCTGAGACTTTCACCCCACTAAAAATAAAATTTGTCCTCAAAGGACTGTGTTGATGTGGGAAAAGCAGCTATGCTGAAAGATAATACTCCAGAGATTATGACCCATGAGAGACCATTATTCCTTGATTCGTTTAAAAATGGTTTTAAAAATCATACAGAATACTGTGAGTATTAAAAATGTAATGTCCTTACAGTTAATTACTTCGCTGGCTATTACATAGTTTTCTACTAAGATGAAACTGCAACATAAAAATATTTTAATGCATTTAATTTATCATTGAATTACGATTACAGTTTTGGTGTTTTTTATTTATTTATTTTTTAAGAAAACAACAACAGTAGTATAAAGCTATATTTAAAACAGGCTTCGTTTGTCACCCAGACATTTCCCTGTTTCTCATAATTTTACTTGAAGACCTCTTAAATAATGAACAGTTTCTAGCAATTAATGATTCCCTCAGGTAAGTGAAAATGTAAATCATAGCTTGCTCAAACTTCTGTGTTCTATAATTTGTCTCAGAGCTAAAGAATATTTCTTTTCTGTAAATATTTCAAAAGATTTAATGTTACAATAAAATCTACACTGCAGTGTTATTGGCCTTAGAGATCTCATTTTAATCCTCTTGGTATTCCTTGCATTTACTTAAATTACTGTTTTACAGCTTCATTCTTATACCTGATGAATTCCAAGAGATCTATTGCTAATCCATTTGGAAAATGTAAATCCACAGAGTATATTCTCTTTAATCATGTTAAATTACTTGTACGTGAAAGAAGTTAATGGTAATTTAATTTAAATAAAAAAAAAAGACCAGAATATTTTTTAACTTTTTATTCATTTTCTGTACATGGAGAATAAGATGCTCTAAGATCAGATGCAAATGGATGTTTCTACCTTAACTAAAATATTGAATTTTCTTTATCTACATTTGTGATTTAAAAACTAAATTTGTTTTCTAGCAAATGAGTTGATGGCTAGGGATGATTTCAAACTTATATTATAGGCAGGAATATATACAGAAAATATAATTGATGTATGGTAAAAATTAGTTGCATAAAAGACTCAATTCAACAAATAACATGAATCTAGTCAGGCAGCAGAGACTGGATACAGCAAAAAATAACCAATTCATTAAATTTCAGGTAATAAATATTCTGAATAAAGTTTTCATGAACAGCCCATAAAACAATAAATATTTATAGGAATTACTTAACCAGTGGAGAATAACAAGTAACTCAGAAAAAAAAAATACATTGTGGGTGAGTAACATGCAAAGGGAAAGGACTTGGTGTCACTGCATAAATTATTCATTGTGAATTATTCTCTTGACTGTAAAGGCTAAGAAAGAAAAAAATTGA
This sequence comes from Nycticryphes semicollaris, assembly GCA_013400055.1. Lineage (NCBI taxonomy): Eukaryota > Metazoa > Chordata > Aves > Charadriiformes > Rostratulidae > Nycticryphes > Nycticryphes semicollaris. The sequence continues at coordinate 310,173 of VXBJ01005625.1, forward strand.
GCTTATTTTGCATATTTTGTTCACTACTTTTCAAAATGCTTTACAGTCATTAAACCAGTGTTATAACCATTTCATAGGTGGATAAAGCCGAGGCACTAGGAATTTGTGATTTAGCTAAAGCCACAGATTAAGTCAAATGCCAGGATTAGGAACAGAAACGTGATTCCTGATTTAAATTTGTAATCTCTGCTCAGTAAATAATTCTTCCAGATTGATCATGCACTGAATGAAATAGGAAGACAGGGAGACAAACTTTTGCCTCAAGCACCAGCAATAAGAATGGGGTCAACTCATACCTCATTCCTGAGATTTGTAAGGGGATTTTGTTTCAGAGTGATAAAGCCTATCTTCGAGTTATCTCTCTCCTCACGGATGACATTCACAACCCATGTGGGTGGGTTTAGGATGCTGAGAGTATCCTGAAGTCCTGGGTGATGGGAGAGGGTGGAGACCATCAGAGTCTTTCTGTTTAGGTTCTTCTCCTTTTTCCACCCCCTAACTTTCTCATCTTTATACTGAGGAAGTGGAAATGAGGCTGATGGTGTCATCCTCCTGCCTGCAGCAGGCATGAAGGGCAGCCTTGCAGTGAGCGGGGAATTACAGTGACCAGCGAGGTCAGCTCCTATTCTGTAGATGCACCTGCTGATGAAGCCAGTAGAGTCATTGCAGGAGAAAGGAAGAACTTTGTAATCTCCATAAAGCATCCATTGCCTCTAGCCTCCAGCACCCAATTAAAATGATTGCTTTTGTGCCTAAAGGCTTAATTGTTCCAGACAGGCTGTTTTAAACACCTCAAGAGAACGACTATTACTTTCCCTAAGGCCCCAAGGCTGTAAGTGTCCTAGGAGCAAGCTCCTACCAAATGTGCATGATGTCTTGGTATAGAAATCCACTTCATTTCTGCTCCATCATTTTCATTCATGTGCTGTCTGCTCATCCATTCCCTAATGCAATCCTTGCTGGTCTGAATTTGCATGCCTAGTCCCCATCTGCCTTCAGGGCTTCTTCAGCTAACACACTTTTCCAACCCATCTCTGTCTATTTTCTCCTGGTGCTTGCTCAAACCTAATCTGGATGGCCCCAGGCAGACAAAGAAATTTCACATGCCTCTTTGCTAAGGCTCTTCACCAGCCTCCAAAGCAGGATGGGTGCGAAACCTCTTGGTGCTTCCCTACTTGTGAAATATCCTTGACTCTTATATGAGAACTTTTTCACTTAGACCCACCTGACCATGCGGACCTCAGTCAAAGACATGACCACAGTGAGTCTTCTCCTTTGTCTGTGCAGGACTCCTACAACTAGCAAGGAATGGGTGAAGCTTGATAGCTTTTGAGCCAAGATTTAGACATCTGTGTTGGCAGTGGGATGAATTTTGAGGAGAATGTGGTCACATTTATACATCTAGATCTGGACTGGTGCTTTTAGGTGTCTGGTTACTAGACAGACAGCAGCTCAGAGCAAGATTTAGCCCCATAATACTCCCCTCATCAACTTTTCTTTCTGTGTTTGTACAGGTAATTTGGAACTTGGGGTGTGCTCAGTCTTATAACCAAAGGGTTCAAAACCCATATGTGGTACAGTTATTGGAACTGGTGTCCACAGACCTGCTGGGTGCTTTAAAACACAGGGCTTCTGGTGAAATGGGGTGCAGCTCATCCCTGCTTAGCTGTGTTTTTTTTTTTTAAACTCTGTGTGATCAACCACATTAAGATACTCAGGATATGCCTTCCAGTGAATTATAAGCAGAGTTTTCTCAGTTGCCAAGGCCTGAGCAGTTCTACACAGAAGCAGGAGCAGCTATAGAATTCTCCTGTTCACTGCAGAGCTGGACACAAAATGAGTTAATAGATTAAGAATCAAAGAGTCGCTATCATTTTTCTTCAAAGTTTTCTTTCAAATTATATATAATATGTTTATTTGTCTCGATTATTTTTTCTAATCGCTGCAGGTGAACGTGCAGGCTATTTTTTTTTCTTTCTTCTGTGATTGTATTCAGTTTCAGTTTCCAATTTGGATAAAACCCTCTTGAAACTCTTTTAAAAAAAATCAGGGGAAATCGTGCTTTCTTGACTCAAACACAGGCAGCATCCACCTGAAATATTGCAAATTTTAAAATTAATAACTTAAAAAGCAGTATAGTATGACATTCCTACCTTTTGTTAAGCTGGTGAGATCACGTTAACCGTGTTTTCTCTCCTGTTTTGCCCTTGAAAGATCCTCTCAACCATCAGGAAAAACCAGCCAACTTGCAGACGCTCCGGGGAATGTTCAAGAAGGAGTATACATAAAGAACTGTCAAACGCCAAAAAAAGTAAATAGAGAAAGCAGCTTGCTGTCCTTCTGCCCGTAGTCCAGAAAGAATTTTCTTCCAAGTATCTGCTTCTGTTTGATTGTATATATTCCAGTCTGGATTAAATGGAGAGAACAATCCATAGCTAATTAATTGAATCTGATCTTAAACGGTTATTTTTTCTCCAGTGTACATTCTACTTTGCTTCTTATATCTTGCCTATTGCTGTGGCGTCGGAGTACATTTGTTAAGCCATTTAAATAAATAAATAACAAGAAACCCACAAAGCCCTAAGGAATCATGGAGAAATTGCTTTTCATGGCGCACTTGTTTATACAATGATGTGGAGTTTTGCTGCATAGTTGCGGGTGGTTTGGATACTAGTTATAGTGAGCTGCCTAGAAAAATCCGTGTGTGAATAAAGCTTGTAGACTTCTGTTGTGGTGAGTATTTAGATACTTAAATACCTCTTAGTAATATATGAAGCTTATATATCCCTCAGTGGCCCCAGGTGAGCATTATTCAGGAGAGTACTTTGCTTGTAACTCTTCCTTTTCCCTCTTTTACTGTGCACAATGATGCAGATTCTCTTGTACACAAAAACTACAGAGAAAGAGCAGATGGCCGGAGTGAAAAAACGGGACCTGGGAATTGAAGAACGCAAAAGAACGTGGAGGAAGATAGAAAAGCAGGACATCTGAGGATGAATGAGAAAACAAGAGTGTAATAATACAAGGTATTACAGCCCTGTTCCTCTGACTGCTGTAGCTTTGAGGAGGTTATTTGCATTTGCAGAGATCATTGTACCACTCATCCTGTATGAGATCTTTTATTTAATTTTGAAATTTAGGGTTGTTGAGAAAAGAGGTAATAGAGATAAAAATGGACTAAACAGTATTCTTGCCCTCAATTTAATTTTAAATAAAGATAAAAATGTAAATACAGGCTTTAAAACTATAGAACTTTACACTATAATAGTACCCATGTTCTTTCTGTGTACAGAGCTCTGCCGTGGCTCCCAGGCTCCATGTCTTACTCCTGAAAGTGTGCAGAAGGGTTTATTGCCAAAGACTTGGGTCTCGGTTATTAAGCGCAAGTCTTTAGCACTTCACAGCACTGAACCTCATGGGGTTAATTTCCCTCTCCCTTTAGCCTCTTCATGAATAGAAAAAGAAAAAGAAAAAGNTCTGGAGTCAGACACAATAAAACGTTCCTAATGACACATTAAGACAATTTTGGCATGGAGTCATGGGTGTCAGTCCCCGCTGGGTGGCAGCGCTCGGCCGCTGCTCTGCTCGGCGGGACGACACCTCCCTGCGCAAGGCCGGACAAGGGGGGACGGTTTGAACCACCCTCCTGCAACTCAACGGTACTTCTCAGGAAGTATTTGCTTGGACATTTTGGTAGATTTTTAAGGATAGGAAGGATTTTGGTGACCTTTTCCATAGCACTGCCTCTATCATTTACCAGGTCTCTCCTTCCTCAGGACTGTAACTAGAGCAAGAGTACATCATATCCTCTAGGAAGCCATCAAGTTTTATGTCAAAATTCCTTGTGATGGAGAATCAATAAGAACCCTGTGTAAATGGTGTCTATGTTTAACTACCGTTTTTCTCAAAAAAAAAAAAAATGCACATCCCATTGGGTGACAGGATATTAATGCATGCATTCACCCTTCAAGAGCAGTGTAGAGTATTTGGAAATTAGGAGAAATCTAGCTATCTTAAAGCACCCAGCTGTATTAACAGCACTTTTCTCACTCAGACAGTTTTATTTAAGAGACCTCAGAATATCTCAATGGCAAGTTTCCCAACAGAGGATGCTGTCAGCCTATAATTTTTACTTTATGGACCCATTAACAAAACCTGACAGCTAAATTACAGGTTCTACCTCTGGTCACCCCAATAGTATTTGTGAGTGGCCATGAATGACTGCAGGCATTTTATTTGTGGATCCAGATGATCTCTTTGGCTTCAAATACATATTAAAATGAATACATGCAGCAAACAGAAATGTCTGCTTTTTAAACAGACATCCAGAAAATGGAGAGTCTGTGTGGCCACAACAGAATTTCAAAGCATGATGTCCCAGCACAAAAAACACATTTTGTGAATCAGTACAGTTTGGTTTTAATTCACTCGAATCCACAGAGCTATCCAGTTTACAGTGACTGGTGGTCTGGCCTCTTCTGCTATCTGTCCTTCATCAAGTTTTTTTCGGAGCACTGAAAGCATATATAAACCAGACAAGGCACTTTCTAGTGTAAAGCAAGACAGCCAGGGACTGCTGCAGCCATAAACAGAATAGCTGAGTGCCTGGAGCAGAACAAGGAGGGACAAAAAACGCTAAGAGTCGGCTGGGAAGAGAGGAGGGGGAAATTGCATCAGTGCTGCTGCCTCAAGAGTTCACCTGGGATCTGAGATGCAAAAGGAAGTGCCCCTGCACTGTAGATACATAGGTTAAGTTCACTGGAATGTATGACCAATTCTCTTTTAGATGAGAATGATGCACTTGGTACAGCCCAAGAGGCTGTACCTGAATGTCCAAGCAGAGCCCTAAAAGATTATATAGATCCCCTAAATAAAAATTACTTTCAGAAACACAGAGCAGCCTTCTGTTGGTTTTCCAGATAAGCCACAGAGCTCTGTATTTTTAACAATCCACCCTGCTAGCATGGGAATACAAAAAATATAGTTTTGGCTATCGGTCCTTAGAGAGACAAGTAGTAACATGTGGTTTGTTTTTTTTTATTATCAATGTAGAATCAAAATTATTTAGAGTACAGTATTGTTACTCCTGCCAAGTGCTAGACAGAAAGTTGCAACCTTTTACGTATAGTGAGGTTTGTCTTTAGTTAACTGACATTAATCACATCAACCCATTTCTCCTCTAATGTTGCAGACCAGTGTTTGCATAAAAGGCTACAGGGTTTGTGTTCAGTCTCTCTTCAATACCTTAGAAATGTGGTGAATCATTAGGTACGGATACTGAGTTGTCTAAGCTGAGTATAATTAATCATTTAAAGGACATTCCTCCTTCTCTATTTAATTCACAATCTTGAATTCAATGATAACTTCAAAACAGCAATTACGTGACTTGCAAAGAGATGATTCATCTTTTCACTGGCCCTAAATTGTTTATCATGTTCCATTTTCCTAAGCAGAGTTGTCTGTCATGGGAAAAAATTAGTCTTGTGATAACAAAAAACATTACAGCTAATTGAGTCCCCCTCATATTTTTTCCTCATGAGATGGCTTCTCCAAAGTAATTATAAATCCACTTTGATTTGATAACATTGCATTACAAAAGATTATCTTTGGTAGGATTACTCTCAATTTTGAGCAGCAGAACTGAGTTCAGTGGCCAAAGCCAGTGGAGTATTTATCACTAGTGAACTTGGTCGAGGACTTTCTGTCAGTCTTGGTTTTGGCCCTGTCATTGCTGCAGACAGTGTCCTTCTGAAGGATAGTGCTATGCACTGCCCAGAGCACAGCTGATCTTTAAAACACAAAGCATTTTGTGGTATATTATGAGAAAGCATTCAAGCCTGTCAGAGCTCAAGGAGATTCTGGATGATGCTCCTAGTCCTACGGTTTAGTTTTAGGTGTCCCTGTGAGGAGCAGGGAGTTGGACTCGGTGATCCTTATGAGACCCTTCCAGCTCGAGATACTCTATGGTTCTAAGAGTAAATGGGGGGCAATCTTTGGGAGGTTCACTGCTGGTAACTGCACATCAAAACAGTTCTGTTATGAAAAATGCAATATGCACATGTACTAAAACTAGAAAAATAGGTAATTCAACTCACTAGCATAAGGCCCTGAGTGTAATATTTTGTCTGATAAGTATCAATGTTTTATCTGCTGTCTTGATATGAGGCAGAAAGATGCCCTCTCCTACTAATAGTCATCATATGGACTGTTTTCTTCATATGCAAACTGAGAAATTAATTACTACTCTAGCTGTACTTTTATGAGGAGAATCAGTAATTATTAGTGTTCCTGTAGGTGGTTTCCTTCTCACAGGGTCCTACAACACTAGAATGCAGTTGTAGAGTATTTTAATTGTTGGCATTGGAAATTAGTTAGCTCTTCCATTGTTTTCATTTTCAGTTGGGCCAATGAGGAAATTTCTTTGTCAGGTTTCCTTTCTGGTGCCCCACAGGCAAGCTGCTGCTCTCTGGTAAGGGTGAAAGAATCAGTCACTTTGAGTCACTGCCATGCTGACACACTGTCCTGAATTCTCCTGCGGCAGAATTACAGCTGTGTGGAGTTTAACCCAGTTAACATCCAATTTACCTCTAGATAATATAATACCTGTAGACAGATTTGCTTTCCTTCCTCAACTCCAGCAAAGCTTTTGCACGCAAGGGACACAGAATAATCCTTAATCTCCCTCCATCACTTTGCTTTTTCAAATTCTCTCAAACTTCCCTTTACATGAATTTAAAGAGTCTGAAAGTAGGACAGTTTCATATTGAGTAAAGCCTACAGCATTTGCAGTAAAAGAAGATTGACTGAATCCATTTCCAAGGGAAAGGATGTATCCAGTAGTACATTATTTCCATTATACTGTTCTCTCGATCGATCCCTTTACTTTCTGGTAAGAAGGAATCAAAGTTTTAGTAGATTGACAGTAAAAATAACTAGTCTGTGTTTTTGAAGTAGGACAAGAATGTGGTTGATGACTTTTTCTTTTTCTATAGAGCTTCTCAATATTCTGTAAACATCTATCTCCAAGTGGAGGCAGAATACATAAAGAAAAAGTTCTTTCTAGGCCTCAGGGCAAACCCAAAGCATTCAGGTTGGATTTGGCTTCCTATTCATCCTCTAAAGCTTAGTGCATACTAAAATCTCCCAAAGACACCAAGGGTTTGTTTTTTTTCCTTCTCTATTTTCCTTGGCAACTAAACCACATTTTACATAACCACATTATGTGCTTCACAGTAATATATGAGATTTCATAAATGATATAAATGGCCTCATACAAATTCAAAACAGCACAAGAGTCAATAAACTTATATTGCAAGAACTCCAGACCGCAGCAGGGAAATATCTGAGCCTTTCAAAATTGGTTCATTTTTTCCTTTAAAAAAAAAAAAAAAGAATTCCTTTCCTCTAACTCCCCTAAAACACTGAAATTTGGATATATTCATTTTCTGCACTGAATGAGTTTCCTAGCCTTTTTTTTTTTTTTTTTATATCTTCATGAAATTATTTTTTCCCCTCGTTTAACATTATTACTTATACACATACATATCCAAGTAGATCTGAAATTGGTTTTACAGGGAAACAGATATGCTATAAAACATATTACTTAGGAGGGTACCAGCTTTGGCTCTACCGGTCTGCAAATAATTTATGGGGAAATATTCAAACCTAATTAATGTAACTCAAGTGGTGCTGAAAGAAAATCTTTGTTCATGATCATATTTATTATAGGTATATATTACTGAATTATGACTGAATTATCTTCATGCTTATCTTTGATGGCCCAGTTGCCCATAAGGTTGGTCAGGGTGGTCTGTTTGTTACAATTTCTGTTTAAAAATATAAAACTATAATTCAATTGTAATTGAAAAATTTTTGCGACTTTATTTTTTGTTCTGAATGTTTTTTCATAAGTTGTTGGGTCATTTGAGCTTTATCTTCGTTTGTGTTCATCTTGGCTCTCCTGCTATTCATCGTGTTCCAAGTGACTGTGTTTTTCAAAAAGGCCTCCAAAATATGAGAAAACTAGATTTTTATCTTACTGGCTCACTTTAGAATTGTACCTAAGAGACATGTGACAATTTGTGGCCTGATCCCATGCCCAAAGTGGTAATGAAAAGACTCTCATTAGCCTCAATAAGCGTTGCATCATGGTTTTCAGTGGCTTTTTTTTAGATTTCATAAAGCAGCCTGAGTCATTTAAAAACTGATAAGACCCATGTTCTTCTATTTCTTCCAGATCCCACGTGTGTGTAATTTGATAATTTGTTTCTTTCTAAATAAATAAGAGTAATAATATTTTCATTTTTAATAAAATCATATTGAAAAGTTATGTATTTATAATTTTTAATTTAAAAGGACGTGAAAGTTTACATTGGTGACCAGTAGTTTCAATGGGAATCAATGCAGTACATGGAAAAGAAAGGGATGGAAGTTACATGTATCAGTTTCAGATTTTCACGTCTGATGAAAATATGTGGAATTTTTTTGACAAATACTCTTTATCTGTGAATCTCCCAGGACTGCAAAAAGGAGAAGCAAATGAAATGTGTAGAACCAGCTGTCTAAACCATCTAGGTAGTATTTGATTTACCTGTTTATTTATTATTCTGAGGCAAAAGGGTTGTAAAAGCCGCAGGACTTCTGGTATTTTTTCTAAACTTTCCTTAAGCAGCTGTTGAATGAGTGTTAAAACAGACATTTCTTTGGAAGCAACAAGTGTATCAAGCATTCTACATTGTCTTAATTTGTTCATCAGGCTGACCCAAATTCCACCTAGGCCTCTTCATTTCATGTGCACTATCTTCTTTAAAACATATTTACTGAAGCAGATGAAAAATAAAGGTGGCTTGTGAGTTTACCAAAAGGAAGGTGTGGATCCAAATGAACTCTGCAAAAAAACTTGGGACAAAATATTAAATAAAATCAATGGATTATCTCAGGATGTTTTTTTTTCTTTTTTGGCACCACGTTTAGCTTCACCTGCAGTTAGTTCCTTATTCATCCTTCTTTGCTGATCTCCATCTTGCTGAGCTTTGTCACAGTATATGTACGGCTCTGCAGCATGTGCCTTTGCTAACATCTAAGGAAACAGTATGATATTTTCTTTGACTTGCATAAGACGAAGAGAATTCAAAGCCTAGTACTTTCATAGAAAAAATCTGCCTGGTGGTTAGGTTAGTAAAGAATGAAATTTGTCTAGGCCCTTGGAAGAAATGGAAGTAGAGAGAGAGAATATATAACTTTGACATTCAAACAAATTCAAGCAACCTAATTCCTTTTAGAAACCCTTTACTGCAAGTTGCAATTGTGCTGAACTGCACAGAAAGAAAACTCTTTGTGAAATAATTTTGCCTCTACTGAAGAATTTCAATGTGTGCTGTAGTGCTTCATATTTTATTAGCATACTCATTTTTTGTTATAGCAGCAAAAATACAGACGTTTCAAAGCAATCTTATTCTCGACTTTTTATATATATTTATATCTGGATGTGTATGGATGTGTATATTCAATGCAGTATTGAAACGCTGCTGAAAGACCAGCTATGGAATTGAATGCACTAATATACAGGCACACCCTTTGAAGGTGCCAATGTTAATTCAGCAGTACCATACAGCTTTGGCAGAGTAATGTCAATTATCTGATAACTTTTTAGAAAGTAACTTTACTTTTTATTACCTCAAGGTATTTGATTTTACCACTTAAAACATGGTTTTCTGACTGAACCAGCTATTCTTTCAACTCTGAAAGGGCCATTTAGATATTCTGTGTTCTTTATAAAGTTAAGGAGTTTGCAGTTATTGCTTTCTAGAAGCAGAACATTTTGCTTGTTGGGTTCCTGCTTGCTCTGTGACTGTTCTGCTCATCTCCAACACCAGTGCAGAATCCTTTGTCAGGGGTTTGCAGCCCCATGCTCCTCTTCGCTCCCAGGATAGAGAGAGATATTTAATGAAAGGAAATTGCCCAAAAGGGCTTGGAGGAGCTGGTCCTTTGAGAATAGTGACAATACCGATCCTTTAGGGTCAATGACAGCAATGGGTTTTCCCCTGTATGACTTCAACAAATTGTATCCCAGTTTTACTTCTGGCACTATGGCATTGTTTTTTATTTGAAAACTAATTTAATTGAAAAGCCAAATTGGTATTTCTTGGAAAACTGGATTGGACTTTAAAACGTTTTTTTACTGAGATGAAAACTTAAGAGAGGACAGCTTTATGCATGTGTTTAGACCACCTAAAATACAGATTAAGGTATTTAATATAGTTTACAAAGTACCACTGCTGGTAATATTCTCATTCTTATTAGGCACTTATATGCATTTTTAGTTAACAGCATACCTTTTATTTTTTTACTATTTTTACATTAAATATAGATGATTTTTAAGTCTTGTGGTAAATCAGGCCAGAAGCTTTGCAATGAAAGGAAACAAGACGCACACAACAGGCAATTTTATAATCTAAGAGCATGTTCCTGCAAGACAAAGCATGCAAATAACTTCTGAAGCTAATTGGCTTATTCACATAATTAAAGTGACTTAGGTGCCTAAGGTTTGCATTAGATTAATAAGATTAGATTTACCAGTGATGACAGTCATTATAATAACCATTGAGGGCAGCTCAGTTGAGAGGTGAAGCACTAAAAAGTGAAATGACTCAGTAATGGTGTTTATTGTGCAGCGTGTTAAACCCATGACCACTGCTGGGTTACTTTGAGCAAGGGTGTACTAAAGCGAGTTTCCATGATTACTGAAAGGAATATTAAATTGCGCTGTTAGAGGTTAAAGTCTTCATTTGTGCTAAATTGTTTCCAGCTTTCTTAGAAAAAAAAAACCCGTGGAAGAATGAGCAGATCTGAGGCATTTTTCTATTCAATTTTTATTATAGAATGACTTTTGCTTTGTTTGACATGATTGCTTTGATGAGCCTATACTATTTTTCCTGTTTCTTTTCAATATAAAATTCTGTCTATAGATGGCACTAACTTCTTGCTGTTTCAGAGAATCCAAGAAAGAGCTTGACATATCTAAAACATATCTTTGCAGTTTATATGCCATAATCCAGCAGCGAGAGTATAAAATAATAGGTTTGTAAGTTGCTTTAAAACCATGAAAAAGAGCATGTTTCTTTTTATTTTGTTAAGATTATAATGACTGTCCATGGAAAAGAGGATCAGAATGTCAGTTACAGATTCATAAAAAATATTTTTGATATCTTTTATGTACTTAAAGACAAACTTTTGAAAAAAGTGAAATCCACTTTTGAAAAAAGGAATCGGAATGCTTTAAAACACAGTCTTGTGGTGGCACTGTGTATGTAATAATTTCAACAGAGAAAAAGCTGATCTAAGTATTTTCTTTTAAAAATTTTTATTACTTCATCATATATATCTTCGGTTTCTGTACCTGCATTCATCAGACAACAAAAGCAGTATGGTTTCTGTATTGGAGAGTCTGGAAAATGGTATTTAGATACTTACTTTAATACAGCTCTACTGAGGTTAGCATGCTTGTGTGTATAAGACTAAGCAAGTATCTAAGCACTAAGGTATGGCTTTTATAAATTGTATGTGATAAATAACAAATATCAGGCATTTTAAATACTTTTCACGGAAGCACTATGACACTGTAATTCACACCATTAGCACACAATGCTGCTATTAATCCAAATTTATATTAAGCCTGTTTATGTGAATCAGAGCAAATTGACGCACAAAGTTCAAAAGTTATAATTTGTTTTATTGCAAATACAATTATTGATTCAGAAAGAATCTGTATTATTTTGGACATTATTAATAATGAACAAAAATTGACATTTGATAAAATCCTTGCATTTAATTTCTTTTATCTATTCTGAAAAGATCACAGACTGATCAATAACATTCAGTGTGTGCTGTCCATGTCAGAATGTTTTCTTGAGTATAAAAAAAAAGCAAAGAAAAATTAGAAAAAAAAAGTCATCTCTTCTATGTCTCTAGATTTATTCTAGCACTGACTCTTATTTATAAAATATACTGTGTAACTCAGTATTCTCCCATCATTTTTTGCGTGAGGTAGCTAAACCAACCCTCCCTGAACTCTTGTAAAAACAAGTACAGAAAACTTGTTAAATTCCAATGAAAAAAAGCCTCACCACCCACAAGTTATTAACCTTTCATGGTTCTGAATTGCAATAAACAGCTGTGGTTGGGAATATAAGACTCATATTGCTTCAGTGTAGACTGTAGAGTATTTCTAGTAAAGCAAAGCTATTAAGGACTGACACAAAAGAAGATATATTGAAAGTATTTATTTGTGTCCTGATGTAGGCACCTCCAACACATATCATGAATACAAAGAAAGTGCGTGTCATATATATTTTTTTTTCATAATTTAACCAAATGTCTGCTTATGTGGCCTGTTCATCTTTATTAGGAATACATCCTTCAAAACACCCTACATGCAGGCCCCACTAAAATTTCAAATCTAGATTTAGACAAAAAATTTGGACATCATGCCCATCCCTTCTGCCTTTAGCTAAGTTTTAAGGAAACACACTGCAGTACAATTTCCATTCAAAGACTATTCCTTCCTATCCATGTAAACTTTTTAAGAACTCTTTCAATACATTATTTCATTATTTAATATTTCATTTTCAGGTCAGAAAATTCAATAATTCCATTTGCTTTAATATTCCAGTAGTAAGAACTAAGACAGATGAATAATTGCTAAGTAGTAAAATAATTGAAATGATAGTGAGCCAGAGAACAAAGGGGAATAGAGCTGATTAGCAAAGAGAGTCTTTGGGATCACAAAGTACTGGGCTACCTTGAGAACTGTTAAAAGCAAACAAACAGGTGAAGGCTTATTTAGATTTTCCAGGAAATGGACGTGTGTCAAGAGATCTTTTATCCACTGAGGTAAAAATAGAATAAGAAGAGAAGAGGACTATTTGGCAATGAAGATGGAGTCAAGACTGAAAGGAACCTAATACTATTCCCAGGAGTGGGCAAATTCTTTGTCTCAAATTGAAGATGATGATAGAAACGGTGAAAAGGTAGAAATGGCAGGCACAGGCAGAGAGATGGAAATAAAAACTTCGAGAAGGAACTAAGGTGCAAAAACTTAAGGCACTTAAGCGGGGAAGTGGTGAGCAGGTATCTTCATCCTAGAAGACTGAAAGATTTAGCATATGAAACCACAAGTCAGGCTGCAAGGGTTTTAAATAACTCTAGGCATGCATTTAAATTGGTACCATATGACCGAAGTGTAACAAATAGAGCATTTGTGTTAAAAGCAAGGTAAGGAAGCCATCAAGGCACTACTGACCCATTAGTCTAAACTTGGTAATACAGGCTACAGTTTTAATGCAGGAATCTTTAAGGATATAGATATAAATGGGAACAAAAAAAAGGAGATAAAGTGCATTATGGATTTACTAGATTAAGCTGATAAGTATCCTAGTAAAAATGATTTTCTGCTTTATATAATTGCTGATCTAAACCTAAGCATGAACTTCATACAGTAAGAAGAAATAAATTATTAAGGACAGCACAGAGATACAGATTAGCTGACAAACAAGAACGAGAATGAGTTGTGACACTGAGGAACTATTAGGCTCATGGAGTTCCTTGAAATTCATTTTTGGTGTTGATCTTATGCAATATTTTCAAAAGTGAAATTGATAGAAGAAATAAGTTTAATTAAAATTCCTGTTAAGGACAATTACACTTGTTGATGCTCAGGACTCATCTAAGTTACAAATGGGACTGGAATATTGATAACGGTAAAGACTAGAGAGATGAAGATCAGCACCGTGAGACAAAGTATTTGAAGAGCAGTTTGTGATATAAACTGAGGGCTCCTGAGTCACATAAGACAGAGAAGAAGCACCTTGCTCTATTAGTTGTTAAATGGATGAAGGCGATTTTTTAATGTCCTATGGACAATAAGAGACTTGATGCTACAAAATATCAGGTAAAGCATTTTTTTTATTCAGTTCATGAGGTCTTGGGGAGGACAACCGTAATACTGTATCCTTTTATTTTCATACTGAGATACATGCAACAAACTGAAACAAATACTGGGAGGGACTGCTTGACACCTCTGATAAATGGAGTAACTATTATTAGTTGCTATCTAATTATTTTCTAACTACATTCGTTAAATATCTTCCTTCATTTCCTTGTTATTCAACAGAACTTATAACGAGATTTCCACACCAGCTCCTTGTGTGGCTGTATGTGTGTACACCGAATGTACACAAACATAATTCCTACAAACTCTGAAAAACATTATAAATGATGCTACGAAAATAAATTGCCAGCTTGTGAAAACGATTGTGATATTTGTCAATAGTTATGATATTAGACACATTTTGTCAAAAGAAGTTCATTTAAACTGTTTGCAAAACAATGAGAAATAGCAGTGAATGTGAGTCATATCACACAAATAATTATTAAAAATGGAAAGTAAATATCAAAAACTTTTGCAGTGCTGCAAACACAATTGAATAGTTCTTGCTGAATTTTTATTTTTAAGAGATAGGAACATTATGTTCAAGGCTATTTCCTTTTGTGTCTCTTCGGGTACAATCAGAAAGTTCCCTTTTTTCAGAAGAAAATAATCATTTGAACTAATGTCTGTGAAAAAGAATGCTGCTAACGTGTTCTCGGAACCTGAATCATGTATTGATAAAATGGAAACGCTCTAGGGGAAATTTATTTCACTAGCAATTCATTTGGTTCCTGCCATAATTGGACAAAGGAGTTGAGCAGCTGCCAGAGAAAATGAGAAGTTGAGCACTCAATCACCACCCCTGCAATTCCAAAAATTTAATTGCGTTGTTCACTGCGAGACTTTGGGGGGAAAAGTTCTGAGGATGGAACATGTCATGAGTATTGTATTGCTGACAGAGTCTTTTTTCTTATTCCAGACGTCTCAATCACTGCCAAACAACGCAGCCCAGCTCAGAGGAGCGCACCTCTGGAACAGAGAGTTCCTGCATCAGTCACTGGGGAAATGCAGGCAAATTATGCAGATGAAGAACGCGATCATGTGGATCTTCAGGGAAAAAGTAGAACAATAACACTCCTCAGTTATGTCTGAGTATTTAAATTAAGCTGAATTTTTCACGTGCACAAATTGCAATAGCGGTGTCCTACTGTCTCATTTGTAAGTACTCAAATGAGACATCAGGAGCCAGATTGACAGGGCAGCTAGTTAATTTTGTAGCCACCCACTGCCATGAGCGAAATATATGCCTAACCCTGCAGGTGCCTAAAACTTCCTCTGCATCAGCTTTTCTCTGGGAAAGCTGTTGGTGCATTGTTACAGCCACAGAAGTCTTCACAGTGTTGAGATACTTGGAAGGTGACTAAGGTCTAAGCCCTGCCAAGGATCACAAAATATTCAGCTATTTCACCTGGAAGTCTGGAGCAAACAGATGTGCTCAGGCATGAAATAAATAACAGTGCATTGGCCTAGAACAAGAAAAAGCACATGAGTTCTATTGCTTTCAGTTCAGGAGGTGTGAGAGCTGGCCTCCCGCCTCTGTGCCAATTATCACTCTAATCACTAAATCAGTATTTTCGAAAACAGTGGGAAATATCTGGAGGGTAGAGGCAGGACGGAGAAAGGCACAAATGAGGAAAATATGGTATTTCCATTTGCAATGATTAAGGAGAACTAGCTGCCTTTCAACGAGCGAGTGTAGAAGGTGTAGAGCTCACCTGTGAGAGGTCAGGATTTTAAAGGAGGTAGGTACTCTGCAGAAGTCATCACTGCATCTCTGCCTTTCTGGTAGGCCTTTAGCCCGTGTATTGGGTGAAGTGGAATACCTCTGAAACACATGAGTGAGAAATTTCCCATGCCAGGATGCTGCCTGGCTCAGTTTGCAGCATTCTGCTCTCGCACTCCTGGTGAGTAATCCCCCTGCTGAACTATTGACTATCAGCTCCTCTTGTGTGTGAAACAACTTGACGGCTTCCTGGCATTTGAAAGAATGAGCTTAGTGTCGTGAATCTCTGAGAACATTAGGATACTAACAAGAAATGCAGTTTAAATTACTCTCTCCTTCAAGATATGTACCACGCTGACAATCTAAATCCCTGTTCAAGGAATTTTTGAGCCCTCAGTTGTTGAGCACTTAACTGTCCTCATGCTGAAGTGGTTAGTTTGAACAGTCTGCATTTCACAATGTAGATCATCTACAATTTAGGTCTCTGAAACCCCTATGAATTTGTTCTTTTGTGATATTTTAGGAATGGCACTCAGCACACAGACAATGTTAACAGATGCAAATTTAAGTGCCATTGAGCATGGGGGGCTTTTTTAAACCAAATGAGTTCTTCAAAATAACTTTCAGCCAAAGTTGGAGCAGTTCCACAACAAACTGAGATGAAATTCAGTAAGTTGCAGCATGACAGACACAGAAGTGTCCTAGAATTTTGCTAGCACAACAGATGTGTTAAACCTTCCACTGTCTAGACTGTGTTTGAAATAACTTAGCAAAGAACCATTCCCATTAGTGCTAGGCAAAAACCCCACATTTAGAGTAAAAGGTCATTAATACCTGTGATAATTATTACATCAAACATATATTCAGGGACACTGGCACTAGCTATCAGTACACACTGCTGCAATGGTGAGGTAGAAAACTACTTTAACTTCAGGGTTCATTAAATATAAGCAATGGAATTGGGCACACGGTCTAACAAGAGAAGTTATAAACAGGGATGTGTATTTTTCAAATAAACAATTCTAACCTCAAAATTTACTGTTATAGTTATATTAAAACTTTATTACCCTTGCTGCCTTCCCATTATTGTCTTAAAACACTCATTTTTCAAATAAATACAATGACAGAACTGCTTGAGAATGTTCCTTAGGTTTATAAAAGAGGGAGCATGGAATAAAAATCTGTTTAAAGTGAATAGCAAAGAAATAAACTGGTCTGTGAAGTAGCAGCTTTTACATTTCTCATGAAATGCTTCCTCTGTTTTTCTGGTAGCTCAGATTTGAAGGCATTTGGCAATAGACTCAACAGCTTAGAGCTGTGTTCTAATCTGGACACTTATGTAGCTTTTATTACCATTTTTCCCCCTGAAAGGTGATGTACAGTTGGTATGAAATCTCACAGGGAACTTATTTGTGTAAAGAGCTTTTTCTGAAGTTCAGTTGTGTGAAGTCCTTACTCTCTGGCTAGTCTTTGTTTGACTTCTCTTATTTTTTAATGGGAAATCTTGGAATGAAGACTTTAGCTGACATATTTGGGTGTCAGTCATATTTCGTACTTTTACTTGTCATTTGGCTAAGACATATTGAGTGTCTATGACAGGTGATAAGGAGGTGGTGCCTGAGGCAAACTGGTAGAGCACAGTGATTTACTTTTTTAATTGCTGGCAGAAAACCATTTTTAGCCATTGCATGTATTATAAATAGAAGGCCATGTATTCTGCATGATTCATACATGGCCTCAAGTTGCACCAGGTGATGTTCAGGTTGGATATTAGGAAAAATTTTTACACAGAAAGGGTTATCAAATATTGGAATGGGCTGCCCAGGAAAGTGGTTGAGGCACCATCCCTGGAGGTATTCAAAAGGCAGGTTGACACGGTGCTTGGGGACATGGCTTAGTGTTTTTTTGTCAGTTAAGTCCATAGTTTGAGTAGATGATCTTAAAGGTCCCTTCTAACCGAGATGATTCTATGATTCTATGATTCTAATTTGATGAATGTGGGACTCTTACTAAATCATGGTTAGCTGAGGGATGCATGATTTATCTCAGGGCAATAAAAGAATGATGTGGCCTCATTTGAGCCTGCTGAACTCTCAGTCATTCTGCCATGTTTAAATCCTCCTTTTGTAGGTGAAAGCGGAAACTATGAACTATCATGTGGACTGATGTTTTCTTTCACTGCAGCTTTGTTGTGTGCAGCAAAATTAACTGCTTCCCAGTTGAATACTGATAAGTAACAAAAGACAAAGTTTTGATGTAATTAGAGTTTAAATGGACTGTAAAAATTATTTCCTTGTTAGTCTGATTTAATCTATATTACATTTTTTTTTTGTAATTGGCTTGCATCTAATGGTTTTTTGCCTTGCTTTGAAATGCTATGCAAAGTATATTCAGCCCCATAGTCAACAGAAATCAATGCAATTTAAAAATACACTTTATATTTAAAATGTATGGCCTGTCTATTGTTCCTCAGAAAGCTGGGAAAGCTTTATTTTTTCTGTGCATGTTTTGTATATAAATATAGAGGAGGGAATAACACAAATAGCATATGAAACACACAGCTTATGAAACTTACCAAAATGATCAATGTTTTTTATCCCACAAGATTGTTTTTTTTCCCATTGTCTTGGGTGAACATTGCAAAAGTAATTTTGTCAGCATGAATTCTTATCTGTCATAAAGTCACTTATTCTGTTAGTGCTTTACTTAAGAAATGTGACTGTGGCCTGCATTACAAGAGTTTTCCCTAAAGCTCATTTTCAACATATTTCAGTACTGGGAACATGGTTCTTCCAGTTTGACAAGCTGGCTGTTATAATTGACTTTTGTGTGTTACAAATATCTAGTGAGTACAGAAAAGGTAAGCCATACCGTAGAAAAGACCAAGATCCAGTAAGGTCAAACATTTTTTGGTTTGTTTGGTTTTTTGTTTGTTTTTGGGGTTTTTTTTTTGTTTTTTTATTGTTTTTTTTTTTTTTTTGTAATTATTAATTTTAGCAGTCTTTGCTGTGGGGGGAAATTGCATAAGTAACCTATAGAATTAACCGTTCACCTGGATGTTCAGCTTGATGTCTGGGCCTTGGCGATTTGTTTTCCCAATGCAGTTCTATCAGGGTCTTCAATGAGTTAAATACACAAAAAAGGTCCAGAGGGAGGGAACAACTATTACTGCAACACTGAAAGTCTGGCAAAGAAGTGAGGCTTCTTCTAGGTCCTTTTGACAGTATATTTGTTTGAGGATTGCCTCCTCCTACTCACCTTTTGTGATGGTTTCTCTGCCTGATTCACTAAGCGTGGCCAGTAGGACATAGACTGTTGTCTCTATACTCAATCTGCATGGCGTGAGGGTAGAGAGAATTAAAAAATCCCTGTAACTGCTGAGTCAACTAATAGAGAGATAAAAGTAAGACTGGGACAGAAAGACTGCCCAATGCCTTGCTAAGGGGAATTTGGTGATGTTGGAAGCTATGCCCCCCTGGGAGACTGGTTGTGTTGTGGCAGCCACCCCTGTCCTGGCAGCACCTCCACTGAGCTTTTTGGCTCCCTAAATCTATCCCCAAGCGTTGCTTAGAGAACCACTGATAGGCAAATTAATTATTCCAGCCATAACATGTTGGTGCCCTGTTGCTCTTTGGCTGACCAGCAATTCTTGGGAATTTGTCTCATGGCAGAATAACTGACGTTATTGTGGGCTTGCTGTACATCCTGAGAAATAAGTTGTGGCTATTAACCAGTGAGAATATCTTGCTGTTTTAGTGCTGTACAGAAAAGTTCCCTGACTGTTCTGAGCAGTAACAGAAGATCTTTGTTGTGAAATCACAAGAAACCTCTTTCTGGCACCCAAGAACTTTGCACTGCAACTGCTTTATATGCCAAATATGTCTCCCATGTGAACATATTATAAATCATCTGTGTTTTATTAGAAAAACACAACCAAGATCTGACAAAGGGTACTCTCAGTAGGTTCAGTTGTTTGTTCCCGTCTTAAAAGAAGAATGTTGAAATCTGTTGTGTGAGCAGGAATTCCTGGCAAAACCTGGGAATGCTGGAGACATAACTGTTTCTCTCGGCTAATAAACACTGCAGGCTCTTGTTGAGCTAGTCCAGCCAGCATCAGGGCAACTGCTCCAAACTTTCACTAATTGCCAAAAAGCAAGAATGGGTGCATTTCATGCAGAAGGGGTAATACAGCATTTTCTCTTCAAGGTGCATAAACTTGTAGGGAGATGGGCTGTGCCCAGTACTCATGGGAGCCAGGAGAAATGCTGCTCTTGGATTCAGTGTTTTTGGAGTGACATCCCCATCCCCTCAACAGTTCTTTACTGTAGTGAAAATATTGGACTCCCACAACACTGGCATTACTTTGGAAAAAGTCTCTAAAGTAGCACCTAATCCCGAGCTGTTTGGAAGTTAAGTGTCTCTTGGAAATAGGTACTTAGCACCTAGGGAGTGTAGAAGTTTTGTGTTTGCTCTAAGTTATTTATATTGGTGTTTCCAAGCTCAGAGTTTATATCTTTTTATTTCAATTTTATTTTATTTTATTTTATTTTATTTTATTTTATTTTATTTTATTTTATTTTATTTTATTTTATTTTATTTTCCTCTTTTCCCTTCATTAACCTGAACAGTTTGTTCAGAAACTGAATCTATTAAAACTACTGTCAGGCACAGACAGCTGTCAAAGGGACTGAAGTCAATGCAAGAGGTAGAAGCAATCTGCTCAATGTCACTGTAGACTTTAATCACAGAAAAGGAAAAATTTGGTTAAATTTTGCTAGTTTAGATCTAGGCTGATTCCATCAAATCAAGACAGATTACTCTGAATCCTTGAACTCAGTGCTGGAGCTGTGAATTTGTGAGGGGTATGTCAAGAGAGAAGCCTGCACCCTGGAATTTGAGAGACATTTTGGTTTTAAAAGAAACAAATATGCTGAGATTAGAAAGTGGGATTTTTTTTTTAATTTTTTTTTTTTTTCAGATAAGACCATACAGTGAATTCCAGTGTAATTTTTGATAGCAAGAGTGACTTTATTGCATAAATCCCAGCACAGTCTCCAAAAAATCACTTGTGAGATTGACTTGTGAGTCATTGCCTTTCAGTGTGCGATGTGACATTATGGCTTCAATGGATTCAGTAACTAAGATGAAAGAATAATTTCGCTGCAAGACACAGGAAAAGTGAGGGGTTTTGGTTTATTGCAATGTACAGTAGGTGTAGTCAATTCTTGTTGGAGTTCAGAGCTAACCTTTGCAAGCTCATCTTATTGGGTTGCTATAGTGACTTTTTTTTTAAATTTTTTTTAAACAAGAATTGTCCAGAGAACAGCTATTCTTTCAACAAAAAAGCAACTTTAAAAACTTGTTTCTGTTTTCGTAAAAAATATCTTAAAATAATTTGGGGAAACCTTTCTGTTGGAAAAGTCAGAAGGTAGTTCCTCTTTTAGAGCATAAGATGCTGATGTTGCAAACTTGATCTCAAAGTCTTTTTCTGAACCAAACAAAACAAGGCTTTTGGATACATGTTATGTAAAAATTTGGCAACAGACTTCCTGATTTTTGATCAGAAACTTCATTCTGAACTTGATCAGTATTACTTTTGCTAATATCTTCTTGTACTTGATATGTTTTTGTCAAGAGAAAAAAAAATTAAGAAAATACATTTTCCAATGGAAACTTGTTTGCAAAATATCTCAAGAAAGGTCTTTGCCAGAGTTAACAAGCCATAACTGACAAAAGTAAGTATCTAGCAGCTGAAGGCAAATCTTTAGGTTAAAAAATAGTGATTTTTTATTATTTNAATAAAACCTTTTTAGATCTGCTGGACTAAATCACTGCCCATGGACTTATGCTCCATAGCGCAGAGTTTACATCAGAACCTCAAGAAATATAGAGATGTCAAATTCAGTTTTTCCAGAGGAAAAGGATGTTTTTGTGAAGTGTTTAAATTTTCACAGCTTGTCACTCAAACGATGCTATTGGCAAGCTTGGTCTGCTTTTCCAATGTTAACGGAAGAGTGCCAGGTGGCAGCTAAGGATGGGAAAGAGCAAGAAGAAACTTAAAAAGACCACTAGAGAAAGTAATCAGAGAAGCCCGTGGCTGAAATTCTTCCATTGTGCACATTATTTTCCACAGCACTTAAAACTCTGATAGTTCTTAGTGGATGGAAACAAAAATCATTCTAAAAAATATAACTCAACAGAGGAAAACACACACGCAATACATGCTCTGATTTGCACTTAGTGTGCAGGTTGGCATGGAATTTCTGCAGTTGAAGTGTATGCATTACTGTCACGTGTTTAAATCTTGTTTCTAAAAATGTCTTTACACATGGTTTAAGTTCTAGTTCTCTCTGAAACGGGGAATCATGATATTTCAAAGTTATGAGCTACTCACAGTGTGGTTTTGGTATGGTAACTCCAGTAAGGTGTCCTGGACAAGAATAAAAAAGAATGTATAAAGATACTGCTACAAAGGGGAATGAATCACCAAAACCAGTAGTGACATTCTCCCTGTGTAAGCAAGCACAGGGAATGCCCTCCTGTCTCTGCTTGGCAATGTAATTTTTTCCTGATTAAGCGAGGGGTGCTCCTGGTAACAAGTCACAGGACTATCAGAGAATATCTCATTTCAGCGTGGTAGTAGTATCTTCAGTCCACTTTAGCTCTGTGGGCAATGTGTTTACATGCTTTCTCAGGGTTATGGCTAATCTACAGTTGCACCAATGTCAGGAAAAATTAAACAAATAGAAGACTGTTTGACCAGTCTGAAATACATGCACTCATATTACTTTGAGAGCATCCATAGTGCTTCTCTGTGGTTTTTGTTTTTAGTTTTTGGTTTGGTTTCTTTTAAACTCAGCTAAGAACATTTTATTGGCAAGAATGCTTGTAGAGATAAAGTGTTTTGACTACATCTGTGAATAGCCACTTGCTAAGAATCATTCCAGAAATGTTTGCACAGGCATCTTTGGTGCCTCTTGCGTGTTCAGAAGTTGATTATTCAGAGAAGATAAAGCAGGCTGGTGAGAAATGTGTAAACAAGAAGTACTGTCTTTTCTGAATACATTGTGAAGAACCTATAGGTTGAAATCTCCTTGTGTGAATCTTTTTTTTTTTTTTTNTACAGGAGTTCTGTGTATAAATCATGTGTGAGTAGAAAGTCATAAACGCAACTACTTCAACATGTGACAGTTAGAGATCAAAATTTGCCTTGGGAAAGCAGTGGAGCAATATTTGGGGAGAGGGGGGGAGGGGGA
>VXBJ01005625.1:334272-368665 GCA_013400055.1 Nycticryphes semicollaris
TTTTTTTTTTTTTTTAAAATACATTTACAGTTTCATTCTGGGAATGACCTGACAATAAGGAATTTAAAAATAGGTAGCGCATAATATCTCCAAGATAAAGCTTAAGGTCCAAAATTTATTTATTGTAATTACAGAAAAAGGTGTAAAAAGAGCTGTAGACTGAATGTTGATGCTGCATAAATTCAGTTGAGAAATCAAAGACAAAATTTAGCCATGGGAATGAGTAATAAGTGGAATATATATCAAGTGAAGTTGTAGTTCCTCTGTGTATGGATGTCTTCAGCTGCAGAAAGGAATTTGTTTTTCCCTAAGATACTTATTCACAAAGCACGAACTATTGAGCTTACTGAGGGAGTTACTAGATGAAGTTTTATAACTGGTATAATCCAAGTGGACAGGCTAGATGATTCAGTCTAGCCCATACTCTTAAACAAATTAATGCAGAAGTCTGAACTTACAGAATACATTTAATAAATAACTAGTTTTCAAAGAAACCTATGGGAAATAGACACTTAAATGCCCGTAAAATTAAATCTTGTTCATTGTATTTGCCAGTCACTTCTGTCCATCTCTTCTGCCTCTTCTTGTTACAAATGGAGTATAAAAGTCTCCTGAGAAAAAACAGAATAACATGCTAAGGAATTTACACTTTCTGAAAGGCAGTGAACTTCTTTATGAACTGAAAACTAAATGCTTCTGAATAGAGGATTGGCAAAGTGGAAATCTGTCCATGTATCCTAACAGACAATGTAAACATATTTGGTTTATAAACATTGGAGTATCTTTTATTCAGCTTTCAAGCTAATCAAATCCTGACACTATTTACAGAAAAGGGAATTTTTTTTTTTTTTGTGAGGCTTGACAATTTGGTGGCAATGTTGTAAAATCAAAACCTGCAAGTATTATACTCTGTCATTTCTCCGCAGCTAGATAATATTCCTGCATCAATATATGTGAAGTGGGGGATAGATTTTTTTCCATCTCATCTTACCTGACATGACTGGTGTCACCTATGTGTCACCATTTGTCCATTCCATTGTCTCACACCATTGGGTATCGTTTAATGGAAGCAAGTGACGTTAGAGCAACCAGAGGCTATTTAGTAAAAGGTTTAAATGCTCTGATTGAATCACAGAATCTTAGTGGTTGGAAGGGACCTTTGAGATCATCAAGTCCAACCACATGAAAAAGAGGCTTAGATACTGGGACTTTGATGAAAAGATTCACTTCTGGAATTCTCTTCTATACTCCTGAAAGCTGTTGGCCTATCAGCTCCTCAGATGCTTAAAGATCTGCTTTGGCCCATGCCTAGAACACCTCTGTCAGAGTATTTATCTCACATAAAAGCACTGTCACAATCCATATGCTAAGGTCCATCCTTATTGGTCTGTTCTACTTCCAGAGCTTGACTCTGCAAATGTTCTCAGTGCACATTAACTAGACTGAGCTTTGAAAAAATTAAAAAAAGAAACCAACAGTGGGACTTAGTACCTTCTAAAAGACATCAGGTAGAAGTGCTTTGCTGTGAAGTATGGTCAGTAGAGTCAAAGCAGGATACCATCTACTGCTGAGCCTAAACTGACTGAACAGACATCATCTGCGACATACAACATGGGCTTGGATACACACCACAAGGTCTTAACCCCTTGTCACTGTAAGTTTTGGAAAATCCTTCAGTCCTTAAAAGCCCTGTTGCTGAGCACACACCTGCTCCCTAGGAGGCAACACAGTTTTAACAGCTAGCTCTTTTACCTCAGTATTTAAGTGAAAGATTTAGATACCACAATTCAAAAAGGCTCCTTGAAGATTACATCATCACCTGTAAAGGGAAGTTTCCATGCCATTTCACTCCAGACTTTAACAGTGATTCCCCAGTTAAAGACTGAATGGGTTTCTCAGCCCTCTGACTGTCACATCATCTTTACTTGCCAGTTTGCTTCTTTCTTGAGCGTTTTGTTTCCCAGCCGCGAGTCAGAGTGAATAATCTTTATCATAGCCAGAAATGTGTCTTTGAAGCCTGCACACCTGCTCCAGGCTGTAACCACCTGAACCGAGGATATTGTTCAGGTGTATTTTCCCCTCGATTGCCTGGGGCAAATCCCTGGAGCATTATGGCAAGACAAATTACACAGGGGCCGTGTAAAATTAGCTGATGAGGCTTCAGTGAGCAGCTTGGTAGTGTCGGTGATTCAATTGGCAGCACTGCTCCCCCTGTGACATTGAGAGCATTGCACTATTGGAGAGCTTTCTGTTTTGTTAAACAGACACCTGCATCCTACTCATGCACGGGAGCTCAAATGTCTGTAGGAATATTTTCCAGATATAGTAGAGGGTGGTGTCCTTCCTAAACTCCAGTGTGAGTAATTACCTTCTGTTAATGTAAAATGCCTTATGCTTTCATTCAGATACGATATTTACCAGTTTTCCCCCTCTACTACATGTTTCCGGAGTGCTGTGCTTTGATCAACAAGTTGCAAGTACTGTCTCTCTGTATCTCTGTAAAGTTTTTACTTCCATTTGTAAGGCCACTTCGTTAATGTAAACTATAATTACCACTGAATTAAGGAAAAATCATCATTATATTTATGTCAAAGGCAGTCAGTTAAAAATAAACATCTGAGAGCCTCCATACAGTTTTTCTCCTGATATTATTGGGGAAGACTTGAGACAAATTAAATGATTCATGAGTTCATCCTAGCTGGATATCAGTATTTTTTCTGATACAAAAGGTTAATGAGCTGGAAAGTGGCGATGAAAATATTCTAAATGCTAAATCTGTTTCCAGCAGAAGTAACTTGTGTGCTGGTAATTTCCCTTCAGAGCTGCTGCACTCTATGGTGTCAACAATTACTTAGGGCCTGATTAGTACATGGATTATCAACGCAACAGGCTGTACTGTAATGATTTTCCAAAGGTATTATTAGGACTTTCCAGAACATACATTTCCACGTACTACACCTAACAAAGACTTTTTGGGTGTTTCTGGTGTCACAATTCCTCTCTACAGCAGAGCTGAGACAAGTACAGAGAAATAAAGGGTAACAATATAATTTGGTCAACTGGACATTAAAGAATTGAGAAAGCCTATTGCAGTTGGAACAGCCTGCCTGTCCCAATTTGTGTAAATGACACCTGAATGCAAGAGGATTCTTGCTACTGGGTTAGTTCCAGGATAGACGTCACTGTTGCTTCGTGGTCTTATGTGACAGGTGTTGCTGAGCACCAGAATATCTAGGCTGAGACTGCTTCATGTGGTCCTGAATTACCCTTCAACACCTTGCTTCAACTGCTAAGATAGTAATCTGCATGTTTTTCTGTGAATGCTCATTTTTTATTATGTAGTAATAATATTGTAATAATATTTGTGTCTCTATTTTAACATCACCATCTCATGCAGTGAATGTGCAAGAGGAGATAAGCAAATTACTGCTAGAAGAAATGTTGGGGTTTGGGACTTTTTCTTCTCAGATTGGATAAAAGAGATGAGAACATTTCAGTGTTAAGCAATGTCTTAAATCAGATAGTTTTGTGGGTAAATATATGAAAATCAGTAATGGATAACCAAGTATAAGGTTCAACTTTCATACTATATTACTGTTGTATTTCTTGAACACTGAAGTGTGTAAGGCACCTCTGAAAAAAAAAAAGACAGACCTATAATGAGTAATTATGCCATTTGCCTCTTCCACTGGGTATATAGGCTGAAGATAACTTATGAAACACATTTGAAAATTGTTCTGCAAGTGTGAGTGTAAAGGCATGAGACTGAAAACCCTTAAAATGTAGGTGACTGTTGCCTAGGCAATAGGAAGGGCTTTTTCTGTCTTCCTTATATAGCTTTTCCGTCAGAATTTCTTTCTTCTCACAAAAGTCCAGCAATGCCAGGATGAGAAAATGGCAGTGAAAAATAGATGTTCTCTCAAGGCAGACTGATCAGATGTGAGCTTAGCTTTTAGAGGAGAAATATTAGATATGGAACCAAAACCAGCTCTCTGAGACCCTGGCACACTGGGATGCACATCTAAAGGGAATATGCTGCAAGGGGAAAGAGCACCTGCACAGACACCTTATAATAAAACAGTGGTGTCTGAGCTGTTGTCAGCAAAGGACTAAAAGTCCTTGATCAATACTTTAATTTTGTTAGTTCCAGAAGAGCCATCAGACACAATCTCTCTCTCTCTCTCTCTTTTTTTTTTCCCTCTTTCCTTTCTCTGGCCCAAGTAGGGAGAAAAGAGCAACCTGAACTATGTTTTCTTCTTACACTGGCCTTTCTGAAGGATGTTTAAAATTAGCTCAGCACCTGCAATATTAGTTGTAGCTTTGTGTCACTAGCCCCTTGTTGAGGAATCCCAGCTCTTCCTCATTATAAGACCTAGATACGTATAAATATTCTTCTTAGTTCCCTGAGAAGGAAAGACATTTATGCAGGCCAGAAATGATCTGTGGACTATTCCAGCTGTTTTCTTCATCCTTATGGGATCAGGACCCACAGGAGCATTTGTACAGCTCAGTTGCCCTTTAATTTAAATACAACTTTACAAAATTTGTTATCATCCTGCAGTAACAAATATCCTCTCTTCCCCATAGCATCATTTTGTATAATGATGCAAAAACGCATCATTAAGGGCTGTAATATTAACAGGTTATCCTAGTTACAGGGTCCGTCTCAGACTTCACCCTAGTCACTGAGAAAGACCATGCAGTGTGGGTGTAAAGTGCGAGGCACAAAGGGTGAACTCAGCCCTGCAAACATTTCAGGCAAGGCTCAAGTCTGACAATACTGATCATTAGCTGTGACTCTGTTTGGAGTCTTGCATCCATCTTTGTTATTAAACACATATTACTGCACTTGAGAAAATGTCTTTTGTTCGTTTCGAGATGTTAATAATTCATTTCATATGTCCTAACCCTTTAAGCATTCACCACCTTTGAAGATCAGTTTCTATATCCATGTAGCCATACCAGCGTTCATTGTGGAGCCAGCTATTGAATATTTAGATCCAAAAGAACAAAAAGAAGAACGACAGAAGCAGCTTACTTTGTCAACTTCTTTTTCATTGCTCCCTATCATCCCTTACAAAAATTACCTGCCAGTGTCACAGGGCTCTCCTTTGAAAGGCACCATTTATAATACAACAGCAATTAGACATTACCTGGAACATTAAGTGAATTATTCAGTTTTTGCACTATAAGCAAAAATGCAGGCAATATTTAAAAAATGCATAATTCAGTAATATCTTTTGTCATTGGATGTAAAGAAAAACAAGCAAGAAGGAGAGTCATGCATATCATTACTAGAAGATTGAAAGGAATCACAGTATAATGTCAACTGTATCTAAGTTCATATATTCCACTTTTACCATAGCTGCACATAGTGAGTTTTTATGATACAGCCAACTTGGCAGAACAGCTAACTTGGCAGAATATATTTTCTTTGCCATAACTGAAAAATAGAACAAAATTTGCAGTAATTTGATTTTGAAGTCCATATCCAACTCCCTCCTGCATCTTGGGATTAACAGATGAATAACACATGAAAATTATGAAGTATATTCCAATAGGTCTGTTATTATCAAAATTTAAGATTCTTGGAAGATCAAAATACAACATACTTTCTGATTGATTGAGTGACAGCTGTAAAGCAGAAAATATTTTAATCAATGACAAAATGAAGAGCCCAGTGTTAAAAGTGGGTCTCAAGTGCCCAAATTGTTGCTGGTGTGAAATAACATGTCTGCTGCGTGATGTAATTTAAACTGGTTTTGTCTTTTTCTTTTAGTAATGGCATTAGCAACAAGAATACATTGACCTTATAGTCATGTATTGACTTTCCCTCGTGTCAATATTTGTAGAGAAAAGAAAAACTGTAATTAAGGGCTCACTGCTGCAAGGTGCTAAGCACTCTGGGCCTGAGTATGCAGAACACCGAATGTTTGTGTTTTAACATTGGGAGCACTCCCCTGACTTTCATGGTAACAGAGCAGGAGCATGTCACTCTTTTCAATTAAACATGTGCTTTCCTGTTTGTCTTGATTATAGAAAACAGTTCTAGGAGTCAAGCCCTAAATGTATAAATTGATTGAATTTATAAGCCTGTATCCCTTTGACCTGTTGTCAGTAATATTAATGCATCAATTTAAATTTCTCTCGGTGTGATTTTCTTGGCAGCAGCTTCTGGGTTTTTTTTTTTAAATATATATACTATTAATAAAGGAAATATATGTTAATTGGGCAGTTGCCAGTTACCTAGGCTTGTGTATACCCTAAATCAGTCCTGGGAACTCCAGTGCACATCTAATTTAGTTGGTTTCATACTGCTATTCACTGTGAGACTTTAAGAGTATAAATTATGTCCTTGGAGAGATTAGACTGTTACTGTTGATGCCTCAAGGGTTTGGCTTGAATAGACATTCTAAAAAACAAACACACACCAAACAACAAACAAATTATGCAAATTAATGAACAGCAATCATGATGGAGACTGTTGTCAATTTATATTATGTTTGTCCTTGACTTTCAACACGAATTTCTAATTTGCCAATGACACAGCTTTTAAAAAAGAGATTTCATTTAGAAATTTCATGCTAATCATGGAGCATTGCCAGGTTCCCACAGTGCAGGGAGGTGCCTTGAAATGCACCTGTTTCTTTTGATCAGCTGTAGAACAACTTGCAGGTGTAGGGTGGTGTGTGGGTTTTAGGAAGACGCTTAGCATTTGTGGTTAATCCTCTATACTTGTAACTAGGGTCAGGCATCCTAACATCATTCTGAAAAATCATTCAACATCCTGAACATCATTCATCTAGAGGAAGAAGTGTTATAAAATCAAACCTTACTTACTCTTTCATATGAACCAAAATTCTTCCTTTTACATGTTTTCATTCTTCAGAATTGTAGCTAGAATTAGAAAATAATGTAATGGGATTTTCACAGAAATAACTGATGAAATGTTTGTATACTGCTTACAGTCCTAGTCTTTTGTGCAAAAAATTAACCTATCAAAAATTTGTCATATAAGGGTTGAACTTTTTATTATCTCTAATACAAATAAGGGTAGTAGTTAACATATAGCATTTGCATATATCCTCTTTAAACATAAGGAAGATGAGATGCAAAGAAATTAGAAATTTCTAAGTCAGCATAAGCCTTTTAAAAGTGATTCTGTGAGAGAGACTTGACTACAGGAGGAACCTTTGATAATATCGGCCTTGGTGATTTGTTCAGAGCTATTGGCAGCTGTGCCACATTGTCATAAAATGCAGGAGCCTTTCCAAATTGCTTCTGCTCAAGCAGGATTTCAGGGCACCCCAGGAAGGGCATCTAAACCACAGGAGGTTCTTCCACATAAGGCCAAAGCTCTCATGCATGTGCCAGGGAACCTGAGGAGTTTTTCAACAAGGACATCCAACAAAAGCAGAAGCTACAACACCCTAAAAAAATAAAATAAAGAAGGCTTACAGCATCTGAAACTAAATGGAGTGGTACAACAAAGGCAGTCTGGCTATTCCATCTGGAAGAGGTAATGCTGAAGGCTGAAGTGCCTTTATTATAGTCTTCCCTGCATCTCCCAGGGGCCTCTGGAGGAGCTCTCAAAGTCTCAGAGGCAAATGTCGATGTGGATGACACTGAAGTGCTATTGCCTGAGATCAGTTCTGTGACACTTTCTATATAAAATATTCTGTCTTCATTGTATCATATGGTAAAATAGCAGGGAAAATGTCCTTGCTCTAAGAAAGCATCTGATCAGAAGTTATTCAGTCAAGAGGTGAGTAGGGAAGAGAAAACTGTGGCATTAGCTCCTGAGGATCTGTCAGTCCATGGTGGATTGGAGAACAGAAATGGGGAATTTCATGCCTAAAAATGTGTGTTGTCTCTCTGCCCTCAGGGTTTAATGAGGTAGGTGAAACAGCGTGCTTTATTCACAGACAAGTATGCTAAACTAATATTTTATGAAGGTATCATATAGCTTTTGACAGAACTGTAGCAGGTTAAGTGTGCAGAGTGTGGATCCTGCACGAAGAATGTATTTCTGAATTGGTATTTGTCACTACAGGTGATACAATAGCAAAAAAATGGTTTTCTTTTTAAGTGATCCCGTTCTTTCATTCAATATTTCCTCCCAAAGGTACAGTTAGCTAATCACGTGAATGTGACATCTTGAGGTGCGACTAACAAAGTCCCTAACAAGGTGCTTCATTGCAAAGCATGGCTGCTACAGCAGGAAAGTTTTATGTGTGGTGTGGCACTGGGCACATTGCCCATATGAAAAGTCACCAAAGGGCTAAAAGAGAGTCTTCTAACAGGCTATTAACTTGTTCCTTAAGTGAGTGAATCATCAAATGGTGGAAACATTGGCCTCTCTAGGAGTTCACTGATTTTGATGACCATTAGAAATATGCTGGTTTAGCTGAGATTTAAAGTGTCTTCCATGGAACAGTAAAAACAAAACAAACAAACAAATATTTACAAAATGTGGTTTAAGGAGTAAGATCTGTTTCTGAAGTCTTGACTTAAATAGCTGATATGAACCTACATTAGCTAACATGCTGACTTATATGCTTTAGAAATCTAAAGAAAAGATATTTTGTGTAATGCATCTGTTAAGATGTCCAAGTTAGACCAGAAATCTCTCATCAAGCAGTCTCATCAAAACCTAATTAACACATACTGACATCACACTTCAAACTTACTTTAGACAAGACCAAAGTGTTTAAGATTTCCATTTAGAATATAACTCTTTCACTTGTTTGATTAGTGTTTCTACTACAAAACAGCATACTACATTTTCAATCCTTAAATGTCTAGCTTTGGTGAAAACTGAGATCCCTCTCTAGCAGAAACAAAAATAGTGGTGTAGGGCAGAAGGAGTACAACAGATGGGGCTGGCAGTGGCATGAACTCCTGCTTTATACCTGGAAAGTGCAACAGTATTTTGTGATGTCATTCATTTAAGCTTCACAGATAGATATGGGGCTGCAAGTCTGCCAGCTTGCTTCTAATTGAATCCCTCCCAGTCCTGGCTTGCATGTAGCTAACAGGGTTGCCACCACGTATGATATGCCCTGTGGTGTACCCAACTCTGGTAATAAACAGGCATTTCTCCATTTCTGTCAGCTCCTCTTCTCCTCTCTGCTGTGCAACAGAAAGCTTGGTAATCCCACTTGACCATGAATGACATAACACCAGCGCAGCAATGGCATCACACTTTCTGCTTTTGTCTCTCACCTACTCCTCCACCTGCTGCAAACAGCAGACTGAAGCAATTTGTGAAGAAAGACTTTTACTTTCTGCATAGAAATGTATTGCATCATTCAGCCTATTGCAAACCCAGTATGAGCTATGATTTTTACAAAATAGTTAAGGCAAGGGTGAGTCACGGTGTCTTGCACCTGCCCTCAGACACTTTCTCAAGAAAAAAAATAATCTGACAGTACTTTTCTCTAGCATTTTGATACACTCGTCTCATACACATCACACTAATGAGTTATTAGTTCCCGCTGAATGAACAGTTAATTGTTACTTGTCTTTTAAAAATAGGATGAATTGATAAAATTATAGGAAACCCCATGTTTAAAACAGGAACCAAGGGCTATTATTATCTGAAATACTTTTATTTGCCAAATTATGCTTAGATATTAAACCTACTTTATGTCTCATTTTAAATTTATGTAAATATTCCTTTCCCCCATAGCTCTATTAAACATATTATAGAGGAAGTGACTGAAGACAGCAGGAAAATGCTTGGAAAAAAACAGTGGAATAGCAAAAAACTTCCTTCCTTCCTCTCACCTTTCTACAGTCCTGTAAATATAGTCAGCTTCATGTCATGTTAGGAAGAAACTTGAGAGACCTAAAGACAGGGAAGGGAAAGTGAGGAGAAAAGAAGCAGTGTACTCTTACATTTGAAAAACCGATGCATATTTTTAGCCCTGTCATGTCAGGCCTACATCAAAAAAGATGTGGATTTGAGATGAACGTGATCTCTACCCCAACATACAAGCAGGAGCTGTAGAGTAATTGGAGTGGCTAAAAACCTTGGGCTGTGTAAATGTAGTAGCTGATCCCCAGCAGCCTGGTACAAGCCATTGTGATATTCAAGGTTGGACATCACCAGCTTGAATTAGCAGTTTATCTGAGTCCAAAAGGCTGGAAACAGCTGCAGGGATAAAGGATGATGAATCACATGACACAGTGTAAATGTGGCTGTGATTAATGGGACATCACAAAACAACAAAAAAGAGAACCAACTGTGGAAAGAGATAACTACTACCACAAAGAGCAAATTATTGTCTAAGGTGATGTAATTAACTCCAAGCCTCCCCATGGCTTGGATGGCCAATTCCAATGAGGCTTGCTATTGTCCTCACAATAATGACAAGGCTGTGGATTCTTAGTTCAAATACTGGGCTATTAAGCTTCCATTTTACCCATTGCAGGGAACTGATAGAGTGTCAAAGTTGAAGATATGGCAATTTGTAATAGCACAATTACAATCTACTGTTGTGACTCATTCAACTAACATTCCCCATGAGAGGACAATTGGAAGAAAAGCTTAAACACAGTGCACTGTGATTTATGGGGGTCCTTTAAATGTTAAAATTCAAGACTTACCCATCGATTATACTTATATACATCATCACTGTATGAAGCCAAAGGACCCCCCAAAAGTGTTTTGTTCTAGTAGGTGTGATTAAAGGTGTTTTTTGTTCTTTATCCTTATTCGTTATATCCCGGATGGACAAGTGGTATTTTTCTTGTTCTTTCCAAATAAGTGTTTTAGCCCTGGGAATATTTCATTGGATTACTTGCTCAAAGATACCTTGATTCATAGTATATCATCTTCATCTATTTAGCAAGACAAAAGCTTTATTCAGATGATTTGCTACCAATTCCTGCTGCTTCCTTTCTTCAACTTAGAAATGAAGATTTATATGCACCTGAAGGGAATCTGCTGACAACTTAAAAAAATTGCAGTATTTCTAAAAATTCAATACCTGAAAACTGGAAAGTAGAGCCAGAATTTTAATTTTCTCCACTGGCTGTGACACTTCAATAGTTATTCTAAGCTGCCCTAAAGATAAAAAAAGATAAATAAGGCACTCCCTATAATTTGCCTTCCTAGTGTAGAAAGGCGAAGTTTTAACTTGCTTCTAATTTTACTGTAAAATATATGTTGGACTTGATTCAGGGGAGTTATGCATTAGGTTCTGCTGCGGTGACAGATTAACTTCATGCTGGCAGCTGTGTCTATTCCTGTCTGAGGACTGTAGAATGATCACTGAATTGTAGATCAAAACTGCCAAAATTTCAAAGGCTTCTAGATCAAAACTGAGAGAGTCTAGACTGCTTGATAGTTGCATACTTTCTGGATACATTGGTTTCTGACTCTATTTTTCTTCCGACTTGTTTTCTCTTTGTGTCTATTGTGGTTCTGCTGATGAAATGCTTGTTGCGTCCTCCATGAAGGTCTAAAAGTCTCTTGACGTCTGAAAACATAACTTCAATTAGTTCTATTAAACTTCCTGATTACAAAATATTCATTTCTTCTAAATGTTCTCAGCTCTGACAAATCTGAAATACACCTGGAGTAAGCTAAAAGATGATGCCTAAACATTTCTGCAGCCTTTGCTGAGATAGCTTTGAAATAACACTGTGGGCTACTGGTTACACACAGCTTTTTCACTGCTAGACCCAACATTTTATTGCCTGCTGTCAAGGTTTGAGATGGTGAGATTCTTGAGATGATAGATCTCTCATGGTTCCATTTGTTTGCAAAATGCATTGCAAAACACAGCCCGATCTCTCCTTTGACCTGTAGGTATTATAGCTGTATAAACAGAAGACAAAGACTAATCACTCCATGTAATCAAAACCATGAACTGATGTAGGTTTTAAAACAATTCTTAGGGAAGGCAGGTTTCATTCTTGCTGCTCATAACATTCTTTCCCTTCTGTACGTCATGACACATACACAGTAGTAGTATATTCTTTAAACTGTAGTATATAGAAGAAAAGAAAAAAGTTAAAATAACTAAGAAAAGGTAACAATTAAAACTGGGTTTAGAGCCACTGCCACATCTTTATTTTTATATTGTGTTATACATTACCTGTTTCAGAGAAACAGACATTAATAGAAATCACAAAAGGATTTTACATGCAAGCCAGGATCAGAAATATCCCAATATCTCTTTTAAAGAAGTAGAAAATTGATAACTGAATGCTTGCTCACGATTTTATAATTATTCATGTAAACCATATGCCAGTATGAGAAATAATTTTTAATATTTTAGTGAAGCTTTATGTTGAAAAATGAAATGTGGAAATTCTGAAGCAAAATATTTCTCGTTTGTACTTTAAACAATTTTTTGAATGAGCTAAACATGATATAAATGCCCAGTTTTAAAAAGCTCTCAGGATTACATCAGTGAAACTGCAGTCACGCATGGTGAATTTGAGCTTGGTAGCCAGTGCTGAATGGGAAGGGGGTGCTTGCACAAAGCATTGTTTACGGAACCACAGAATTATAGATTTGTCAAAGTTGGAAAGGACGTCTAGATATCATCTCCATTAGTTCAACTCCCCTGCTAAAGCAGGATTGCCCAGAGCACATCACTCAGGACTGCATGCAGGTGGGTCTGGAAAATCTCCAGAGAAGGGCATTCCATGACCACCCTGGGCAGCCTGTTCCAGGGCTCTGTCACCCTCACCCTAAAGAAGTTTCTCCTCATATTCAAATGGAACTTCCTATGTCCCAGCTTGTGCCCACTGCCCTTCGTCCCGTCACTGGGAACCACTGAAAAGAGTTCGGCTCCATCCTGCTTTAACCCACCCTTCAGATACTTATAAGCATTAATAAGATCTCCCCTCAGCCTTCTCTTCTCCAGGCTAAAGAGTCCCAGCTCTCTCAGCCTTTCCTCATCAGGGAGATGCTCCAATCCCTTAATCATCTCTGTTGCCCTGGGCTGGACCCTCTCCAGTAGTTCCCGGTCTCTCTTGAACTGGGGAGCCCAGAGCTGGATGCACTATTCCAGTTGTGACCTCAGCAATGCAGAGTATAGGGAGAGAATAACCTCCCATGACCTACTGGCCACACTCTTCCCTATGCAGCCCAGGATTCCATTTGCCCTCTTGGTGACAAGGACACATTGCTGGCTCATGGATGGTTTACTATTTACCAGGGCCCCTAGATCCTTCTCAGAATTACTTTCCAGCAGGTCCATCCGCACACCTATATTCCTACCCGGAATTCTTCCTACCCAGCTGCAGGATACTACACTTGCTGTTGTTGAACTTCATTACGTTCTTCTCTGCCCAGCTCTCCAGCCTGTCCAGGAGACAGTTTTGCTTATAACTGCAGGATGCTCATTAGGAGAAAAATCCATTACCAGTAAGCAGTTTACTTGCACTGGTTCTTCACTTTAGCTTTCTGCATTATTCATAAGGAGTAGATAATAAGTGTGATTCATGAAGGACTAAACCAGCAAGTCCATAGCAGAATGGTGTGGGTAATATTATGGCAGGTAGCCATCATGTTTAGGATATGGAATTGTTGTAAGTGTTCTTCCTTAAGCAAAAGTGAAATATTATTTCCCGTTACAGGATTAACCTGGTACAGATACTTTGCTTTTTTCTTTATTTTTCAAATGAGGGATTGGATGGTTTCATAAATTCCTATGTTCCATACAGTACAGAAAGGTCCATATAGGAAGCAGGCAGGAGAGAGAAAAAAATGTGCAGACACAGATGCTGCATTCCACATTAAAAGCTGAGAACAGAATCATTCTTGGAGCAAAAATCTATACCCAGCTGAGGGCAGAAAAAAAACCTCTGTTACCTTTAATGTGGCCAGTATTGCACCTCCTGCATTTGGAAGCATTCATGGATAGTTTCTTCATGTTCTTTGGGCATTACAGCATCCTTGACTATGGTACACTCAGCAGACCAGTGTGTGGCTCCGTTAAAGATCTTACAGGACTCCTGATAGTTACTTCCTACGGACTATGTTATGTGGGAAAGGTTGGAGCCAGCATGATGCATAACCTCCTCCCTTCCTCCTCAACTTATGCTCGTTATTGCCATAAATAACCTTTCAAACATCTTTAAAAATAGGTTTCAGCCACCAGTCGTTCTTAAAAGCTTTCTCAGTGTTACGTCCCCAAACTAAAACCCAGGCTCAGTGGTAATTACTATCTAGCATCCATTCTGCGTTTTGCAAGCAATGCTGACAGCCTGCTAAGAGTGCTTTTAATTTTCACCTCTGGAGGAAGTGTACGTTGTGTAAATTCGTCTCACAGAACGACCTCTGAACAAGCCCTGCCTTCATGACCGCAGCAGTACAAAGCTGCGCGTTTGTATCCGATCAAGTTAACAACAAGGTAGATGGAAGGAAATCCCTTCTCTGCAGACAGAGCTGTTTGTTATCCTGGGATTCAGTCGAGAAGTGGAAGCGGTGCATGTGTCGCACCGATCGTCCTTGAAAGAGCAGAATCCTGACATTTTCTTTCCCAAGATGATGGTTTCTGTAATCAGGGCTCTATTGGTGCTGCACTCCAGAAACATATGAGCAAAGGAGGAAAATTCCTTTGGACCACATTCATCTGCAGGTGGTATTTCAGCATCCTAGGAATTCTGCATGGGTTATCAGAGTTTTAAAAAGGAAGTCCAGTCTTATGTACATGTGACTGATACATGCTTTCTAAGCAGTTAGAAGTGGCGATCTCACTTGTGAAGCTTCATCCTGTTCCTCAACGATAATGTACATCACAGTTATAGAGATTACGTGGAAGGTCATGCAGGAGGTCGGGGACAGCTGTACCAGAGATAGGATGTCACAGCAGTACTTTCGTCACCTAACTTAATCCCCAAGCAATTTTTCTCCAACTGAAACTGTTTGGCTGCTTATCTAGTAATTTCCCAGAGTAGTAGAACCTAATTAAAACTTTTTTTCCCTTTTTTGAACATTAGGAACACAATACCAGCAGAACTTTGCATATTTTTTTCTTTTTTATTAGATCAAGTAACAAAACATAAAGAAAGCCCAGACAGTAGTTATCTTCAGATGAAAGACACAACTCGGATATTGGCTGTGTCTCAGAGAAAATGTTCTTTTTTTCACCCCAAAAAAGAATACTAACCCTTTTAATCTTAGTTAATGTAAATTGCTCAAAGCTTTCTCGGTTCTAACACAGGTGTCACTTACAGTTTTACATATGACTTGTTAGCTTTTGTACCATGAATATTTCTGCTTAAAAGATGTAGAAGGTTGTTTTGTGTTGGATTTTTTTCTTTTTTTTTTTTTTTTAAATAAGTAGTAACGCTGAGCGCTTCTCCCAACAACATGCCAGGCTTGTATGTCATGATTGTGAATGGTGTTGTTCATCCTTAATTGTGTATTTATGGTTTAGTTTATGGTTAAATGGGAAGAAACTAATTTAAAAGTACTTACGGGAATGACAATAGCTTTCCTCAGGGATTGAAAGTTGTCAAGGTTAATGTCTCTCACAGAAATGGATTGCAGGAAAAAAGAGCTACCAGATCAAGGTTTAGTCTATATATATCGAGTTGTTCTTGGTTTAGTTATTACTGAATAAGCTATTACTGTCCTCATTGTGTGACCAGTCCTATTCAGGCAGAAAAGTGATTTGTTCCTGTTTAGTTAAAATCATTTTGGAAATTCATTTAACTTGTTCTAAAATATAAACATGAACAACAAGGTTGTTTGGCTGCCATTATTCAGAATAAATCAGGGTGTTGTATCAAATTATCTCTCAAATACAGAAATATATATTGACTGTAGATTCGCTTTTTTCCACAAGTGCACCAATATCGACCATTAGCTTCCACTTTTGTCAGAG
The DNA here is from genome assembly GCA_013400055.1 of Nycticryphes semicollaris. Taxonomy (NCBI): domain Eukaryota; kingdom Metazoa; phylum Chordata; class Aves; order Charadriiformes; family Rostratulidae; genus Nycticryphes; species Nycticryphes semicollaris. Next base: position 350,127 of record VXBJ01005625.1, read on the forward strand.
AATGATTATAGATACAAGTACTAAAATAACTAGTGATTTAATGCCTTAGAAAGCGCATGGTTTTGTGTCACTAATAAACAGAGAAATCCACAGTGCTACAGTCTTTCTTCAGTGCCTTGCTTTCTGGTAGGTCTGTGCTACCTGCAGTGATTCTTAGGTCTTTTTAAAGTTTGGTTTGGTTAAGATCTCAGCAACATGAAAGGTTATTTCATTTTTTTATTCCCTTATATATCAGTTTGTGTTTCTCCATCATTAATTTAATTTATACATAGCACTGTCCAATTAGGGCTGGAGGTACACATTTCGCAAGTATAGTTACAGTTATTGGATGAAGAAGTGTGTAATGAAAGGTATATAACCTGTGGCATTCACGTTTTTTCAATGTTGTTTCATAACATATTGCAGGAAAATAGCAAATAAATTGAATTAAAAGAAAAGACTTTCAGCTCCCCCTCACTTGTATTGGCTTTAGAAATCACTACAGAGCTGGCACTCCTTCATCCATGTGCCTTTTGCAGGCCTTGCCTTGTGCCTTAGCACACTACATGCTTTAGGACTCCCATTTGAAATTGATTTATGTCTCTATTTTCAGTTTTTCACAAGTTCTCCTGCACTCCAAGTTTCTAAGTCTCTAACTGAGCGATGCTAAAATTATCATTTGAAGTAAGGTAACACATCACAGGTCTTAAGTTCAAAGCCACTGTGTTGTGTGAAAATCACTTCTCTGCATTCCTGCTTTTAAAGTATGTTTTCAGTGGTTCTAGAAGGCTGTGCCACAGATGAGGAAAGCTTACAGTGAGTGCCGAGCAAAGCAAGCAGTAATTTTGCCTTACTGAAACTGTTGGCCATTTATGATGGGCCCAAGTCTTGGGTTTAGGTTTTCATCAGCTGGCTGTATTCTAGACTCTTTTTAGAATGCAGAGTTTTGATTTCATGAAAAAACAAAGATGTTTTTTAGTATACCAATTATTAACTCAATTCTAGTTCCCATAAATATAAATTCCTAATGGAGAACGTCCTTAGTAGGCAGCATACAGACAGTTTACCAAGCTTCAGCTACTCAAGACCTTCTTTAGCAATTGGATTTGAAGGTGTCCAGTTACAATGAAGTGCGAACTACTTTTGCGTTGTCTCCACTAGGATTTTACATCAAGTTGACCACCCCGGTATATAAACAAACATTTCTGCAGCCATAAACCCAGCCCAGGAGATATCTTTTTTTATACCCACATACTTAGTCCTCATTCAAGTTTTTCAATGGGATAGAGATTGCACCTCAATAATATGCATTGGTTTTAGCAGGTAACCAGTGTGCTGGAGCTGACGAGTTAAAGATGGCTATCTGATAAATCTGCTGGGACTGGCTTGGTAGGTGCTATATGACAAGTTATTTCCTTTTTTTTTTTTTCTTTTTTTTTTTAGTGTATGCCTCAAAAGCTTTATCTTTCTGCTGGGACTAACAATGCTTGTCTTCTGTTGTACTGCGCTTTCAGAGCAGCTCCTAAGTAGTGCTATAAAAAAAAGGAAGGCTATTATTACTTCCTAGAGGAGGGAAAGACTTTGAAGCTTAAATTCAAAGTCTCCGTTTTGAGGTGAAAAATCACTTTCTGTGCATTGCTTTCCCTCTCTCTTCTGAAAAGGCAGTTCCAGCAATGGGTTGGAGAGCAACTGAAAAGGTTGAGGCACATATTTTCTTGACCAGCAATATGTACTAAAATGGGTTTAACCTATCTCCTAATTAAGTGGGTTTATGAACAAACAGCAGAGCATTACGATTAAACATTACAAGCAACTGCAAACTTGTAGTTCAGCCAACTGTTATAGTAGTTGAGGTAAGCATATCATAAATAGTTTCAACAATCAGTGGTAAAAACATGTTACCATCCAAGTCCTAGAAAAACAAAGCAGAATAATGGAAGGGAAATCAGGAACAGTTTATCAGAAGCTTTAAAGAAGGAGGTGGAGTCTTGCTCTTCATGCTGAGATTGTTTTCATTAATTACTTCCACCAGCACACTGTACAGATAGTTGGAGCTGTGACAGGACATTCCCACCTTAATAAGCTCAAACATACTCTTAAATACTTAAGATTCATATGCTGCATGTGGGGTTTTTTTTCGTTTGTTTTTTATTTTTATCTTTTTATCAAATTTGTTGAGGTTGTCTAGCCTGAAGAAAACAGGATGTTGGACAGATTTGGACAAGAAATTACAGGTCCCTAAAATAAAACACAGTAAATCATTATGTGCTAAAACAGGAATCACTGAGTGGCAGTAGTTCAATTTATCAACAAGATCTCTCCTGAACAGATTGTTCCCCTTTCCTCTACTACTGTCTTCAGGAGAACAAATTATATATTTATAATATTTTGTTCTTATGTTTGTTACTGTTCCCTTAAGTTGATACTGATGCCTTTTCTTTTCAGAACAATGCAAGGAAAGAACTGCTTTCACTGACAAATTAGACATGGGACTTATGTTAAGGGTCAGCATTGCAGTACTGGTGAGAACAGTGAAAGTTTTTAAGGTGGACTCAAATGGCTATATTGTGGTCACACAGTTGAAACTATGCATTCAAAATCACAGGGTTTATCTATCTCCACCTCTGCACAACTGTTGCATTTTAGTGTCCGTTCTCTGTTCTTGATATGTGAAAAGAAATTCAGAAATATTGTTGGTTTAAAACACTGTATGTTTTTTGTTTATTGTATTTGTTCATATATTCCCGCAAGGTCTTGAAATGCCTCAAAATCACACAATTTTGCTTCACTGCTCATAGGGATTTTTTTATCCCTGATCATTTGGAGCAAATTAAGTGCTGCTTTATTTTATTTCAGATGTCATGCACACCTAGAAGCTGAAATTCCTCTCATGTGAAGATGGCCTGGAAACATCTTAGATACTGAAAGCTTAGGAAAGCATTTTTTGTAAGAGTTGCTGTGTCAGCTCTCTGCTGCTTGTTTGACAAATCTCTTGTGTAAGGACATTCTCAAAAGGCTGGTTAAGCTAGTTTACAGCTGTTTTGTGCCGCTGCAGAGGGCCTAAGGATTTCTGAGATTACAGCTGTATGTGTTTGGATGCAAACCCATACTACACGCTTTCTGGCCCCCTCAGTTTCTAGTATATGTTTGTGAACACTGAACATCTTTTGAAAAACAAAACAAGATTTTGGTAATACTTAAATACCTGGTGATATCTCTGAATGCTTTATCTGACACCTAAAATGGAGAAAATTAACACCACATTGTCATTCAGAACTCTGCATCACAACTCATGATGTCATCTACCTTGCCCACTGTCTTAAAAAAATAGCCTAAAAATCTGCTATTACAGTACTTAAGTAAAGTTGAAAGCTTGTCAGGGTGATTTTTCTCCCTTCTTAAAATATGGGCGCTAAAAGCAGTTCAAATGTCCCAGCAGCGTAACTGCTGTCCTGGCCTAATTATTTCCTGAGCTTCCTCCCAGTGTTTCTCTTCCCTAACAGTTAACTTTTCTCCCTAATATTTAGCCTAAGTCCTCCTTCCTGTTAATTAAGCTGGCTGTCTTCTTGTCATATACAGAGTGAATAAGGCAAAATGGTCTTTCATAAGTGTTCCCCATGTAGAGCTCCCCTTTTTGCCACAGCCTGAGAGTGACTTTCCGTACTGATCTTCATATTCTTTATAATCAGGTCCACAGTATCCTGGATCATTACTTGACAATTTAAATATGAGTGAAGCAAAGTAATAGGAAAAAATGAGTACAGATATAATTGTGTTTTAAAAAGAAAGATGCATTTGCAAGAGCTTAGGCACCTCGCACGGGTGGTGAGGCTATCCTGTACACGGAAACAGAGTTTTCAAAGGTGTGGTTGCATTGCATTGCAGAAAAGTATGGCTGTCTTGGGCAGTGCAGTAGAAGAGAACAGCATCCTGAGTGTTGTTCTTATGGGATGGGACTAATTGGTATAATTGGCAGTCCTCCAACTCATTAAAATATCTGCTGTATCAGAACTTAATGTATATACACGACTGGAAAATTTAACATGACACTTTATTAATGTTATAAATAATCAAAATGTGGGAATAATGCAATTGTCACTAATTACCCAACTACATCCTTTAAATCCTCAGTCTCTGGTGGGTTTTTAGATCTGTAAGGACACATGTGTTCTCCACAAGGTAAATATGCAAACACAAAGGTCCTGCCTGTTCCAGGCTGGGATCTGAACCTGGTTAGTGAGTATGGGGTCCTGTTTGTGTTGCCTGCTACAGTAGAAGTTATAATAGTGATAGCGTTCACTGCACTCACATGAGATGGGAGATACTTTCAGCCATCTTCTGTAAGTGGGATATAGGTTTATTTGGGATGGATATCTCAGTCTCATAAAGCACGTAGGGGCTTAGCTGCATAGCATAACGCGGCACTGGCTAATCAGTTTCAGGTAACTAGCCTCTTTCACCCATGCAAAGGAGTTTGTATATCTCAGTAGGAGAAATGTATTCCAGGAGATGAAGCATATTGCAAGGTTCAGCAGTGGTGGGTTGTTTAAGTTGGGCTGGCTGGAATGACCCTCTGGCAAGGTCTTATCCTATCTGGGTCTTGGTGGCAAAATGAGCTGCCCTATTCACCGTGAAGTCTGTCAGCTTGGACAGCAAAAGAGGAAGAATTGCCCAAACATTTAAAACAAATGAAATAGAGACTTGCAAAGGAGTAGGATGGGCAGCTGAGGCATGCCATGTCTTCAAGTCCCTCGCTAAATCTTTCTGAGCTTCTATCGGGATTTTTAGCAATCATCTGAGTTATTCCCCTTGTGGATCTAGTTTGAGTTTGCCAGCATTTCATATGCTCGTGTGCAGAAAAATGAGTGAGATGGGTTTGTCATGCATCACTCAGCTCTGTCACGGATTTCAGGGAGGCTCAAAGTAGCGCAGGAGCGAGTGAGGTCTAGTGAGGGGGTCACAGGGCTCAATACTCAACCTGCTGCTTTTGATTTTGGTGGACATGGCATTTACGTCAGTGTTTCAGTGTAGTGTTGCACTGCATGCAGTTGAATTACATGCAGGACCGTGTTAAGAAGTTTACGCTTTGTTTCTCTGTTAAAATGTAATAGAAAATCTCAGGCAGCAGAAAGCCAGCATGGAATCTCAAACTCCAATGAATTTATTGCTGTAGAAAAGATGCCAATTTTAAATAAAACCTTGTTTATGTTAGAAGGTAACTAGAGAGCTAGTAACATTTTGTACACTTAACAATGGCCAAAATATTATTCTAGCAGCTTGGTCACCATCCAAATTTGTCCTTCTCTTTTTTGTATTGTCCACTTGCTCTTGAGGTGTTTGCAGGTACATACAGCCAAGTATTCTGACTGTTTACCTGCTCATTTCACAAACAAGTCCTTTTATTTTTCATGCACATTAGCATGTTTATTCTTCTAAATATTTAGAATCCCTCACATATTTTCTTCTGTATTAAAAATGTCCATTTTTGGTGTTTTTTGAGACAGCTAGACTTGAACACTATCTACACAAAGAAACTTGTCTGACTGATGGACGTGAAGTGAGTGTAGGGTGAAAATTAGCTTGCCAATGCGTTGCATTAAATAAATACTAAGTTTTTACTGTTCTAAAGTGTTTTCATGGCTACTTGTACACAGCATTGAAAAGGACGATTGAGAAGAGGTGGAGTTTTGCAGTTAGCATTGTCACTTCAAAAGAGTTTCATTTTTAACACAGCTGTGTGAAGTAGGCATCCTGTAGCACTCCCTCACTTATCCACTTCTTAGGTGTATTTACTTGAACCTCAGCCTCTGGGAAAAAAAGACTCAGATGTAAATAACTAGTTAATGATCAAAAAATTTCAATTAGCTGAAATGTCTGTAAAACCCATAACGAGGTATTGAACTGTGCAATGAATGTTTAACTGACCAATTATTTTGCCTTTAACACAGCACATACCAAAAAAAACCCGACCCGCGCAAACCAAAAATGTTCAGTCTGGGTAAGAACTCTCAGTGTCTGAGAGCTTTGAGTCAGTGAACTGAATAGGACTTTCTTGTTTTATAGCAGCTGAGATGTTGGGGAATTTTTTTTTGCATTTTGGTATTCAAAAATAGTTGCAACACTTGTACAAAGACTAAGGTTACTAAACAACATTTCTTTTTCATGTTTGCTAACTTAAAGGTCAACTGGCACATCCCATTGATTTCTTTTTTTCAGATACTATAGTTAAACAAGTTCTACAAACAAATTTATTACAGGTGATTCATTGAATGCTTGCAACAGCACAGTAGAATTTAATTTTGAATGCAATCAATAGGTTTCCATATTTCCAAAACAATGCACAGCTAAAATAACTTTGATACATACAGAGTGGAACTCATGGTCACTGACATTTTCAGTCAATAATGTTTTTGAAAAACAACAAACAATGTGCTTTAAATCGGCTACAGATTCATTGTTATTGTGGTACAAAGGTAACTACTTCAGGAATGGAAAAAACCCCGAACATGCAGGAAAACAAACACCCCTCCCTCACTATCATAACCAAAAATGAGCTGTTACAATAATGTTTATTTCTTGTGGAGGAAGTAATAATCAGCAGGAAAAAGCAGTAAGGATGGTGGCCAAAATCTCTTATGGTAATATCTTGACAGCCCTCTGCTCATTTCCCTCTTGGTTTTCTTATCTACGTAGCATTTTTATATAGGATCCTTTTCCCCTATACAATGGTTAATCAACTGAATAATTTTTAAAACCTCTTCCTTGGAAAATAACATATGTATATATGAGCATTTCATCTTCTGTTTGAAGGACATTGATATAATATGGGTATTTTAGGTTCTACTTTGATCTTCTGTTTCAAGGCTGCAAAACAGAACTGCCTTTTTATAGAAATCAGTTTAAAGGGGAAAGGTGAGTAACTTCTGAATATACAGTTGAAAATGTTTAAGGATTCCTTGAAGCTCAATCTAACTTAAAAGGTAGCTTTGCTTCAAGTAGGAGGTTGGACCAGATGATCTCCAAAGCTTCATTCTAACCTAAATTATTTTAGGATTCTGAATGGTGCTCTTCAGCTGAAGGTCTCAAAGACTCTAAAGTAAAAGTGATATCAAAGAAACACTGAGAGTACAGTGTTTAAAAGTTAATCTTATTTCTTCAGATATTCTTTAAAAGACAGTAGCTGCCTCTTTAGTTGCCCTTATGCATGGAAAAGTAATGTAATCCCAAATCCCTCTGGCTCTTTTACAACTGAGGAAAGGGAAGTTGGTTTCAATTTAATAAAACTATTGGCAAACTCCTGTTTTACTTTAACACCATGGACTGTCCTTGCCATATAAATTTTAATATAGGAAATATCAACAATTTCCACTGTTTTTTAATCTCATGGGGAACACCTCAGACGGCTTTCTTGCAGATCTCTTCACCTACTGTGAGTTTTGTGACTTTGAATATGAAATGTTTCTTGTCATAAATTGACAGGTTTTGTTCCACCCTAATCCCACAAGGCTCTTGTAAAGAAAAAGGAAATGTAACAATCAAATTGCATGATAGGAAGTGACAGGTTGATTTGTAGCATTTAAAAGATGGCTGCTATTATTATTAGACAATTTGATAGAGTAGAAAAATGTAATTCTCTATTCTACAAACACTTTAGTGCAGTTTCAGTAACCAAGCGGTATTTCACTGATGTTTTATTCCTTGGGATTTTTGTCCTTACTTCCAGGAAAATAGCAAATATCTTATGTCAGAACATTTTTATAGTGCTTTCTTACAACCTTCCAAATTTTCACGCTGTCTTGCCATTCAGGCAAATATGTGGGGAAGCCCTGTTTTAGATTAAACATTAAATGGTGTATACTTAGTTACTGTCTTTTCAAATGTATGTGTCTGTATCAGAAGTCATTCAGTTCCATTCATCATAATCTAACGCCTTTCACATTATGAGGTATTTGGTCCCCTGAGCCTGGATAAGTAGCTGCAAAGTGAGTCTCCTTGGCATATTCTGCAGATTACTTAGTGAAGAATTTCAGGGCTAAATTACTTAGCCTTCAAATTTTAACATGGGAACAACTCCTGAATTACCATGATTTTGGGAAATGACTTGCTGCCAGCTATGGCATAAAACATGTCAAGAAAAGAAAACGTGGACAATTCAGCACACGCAACATCCTTATAAATGCCTTCCCTAAAAAGTTCAAACTAAATCTATTTAAAATCTCACATGAATTACATGTGATATATGAGGCATTCCAAGACATCCAGAGCAGTGATGGATGCCACCTCCACTTGACTAAAGTCAATAAGGAAAACAAATCAGTAAGAAAGAACCACCTTGTTTTTTGTGCTCTGCATCTCTTTCCTCAGAAATCAGAGTTATTAATAGACAGTAAGACAAACTCACTCTTGTGGACATCTCTTTTTATTTCAGTTGAAGTCTGAGGATTTTTATGGTTTACTCCCACTTTATTTCATTGATTTAATTAGAATTACATTTGGCTACTCTTGAACACAGTTATCATTAAAATATATCGGGTTTAATCTTGTTGCTGAAGTACAGACAACCCTGTGGTGACCAAGTAGTGCCAAGGTGCATATCTGTTCCTCCAGTTTCTCTGCTCTTCTGATTTTGCCTTAGTTTGACTCTTGGAATAAACTGAACTGCATAAAAGCAACATGGACACTTAATCTGCAGGCTTCAACTTCACTTAAAAAAAACAAGCAACAAATGCCAAAAGATCTGACAAACAGAGGGAACAACCTTTTAGTCATTTTTAATTCAATAGAGGACTTTGTATCACTGCATAACTAAAACAGTGAAGGATGACTGAAGTTTCATTTTCCAAATCAATCATTTTCATTTATAGGTTAAAAAAGACAATCTCTTGTCTCACTGATAAATGGCCAAATATCTCCCAGAACTTATAACATTTCCCAATGTTCAATTAATCTTCTTGTACAGAATGTATTTACTCTAATAGACAGCAAAATAGAAAGAAGCAAGACCTGGGAACAGAAAAATATAAAATGTTATCATTTGAAGAAAGAGCACATCATTGCTGCAAAATGCAACATCCACCAAAAGTAAAATACTGCTGCATTTTCATGACATGAAAAACAGCAATCTAAAGAGGCATTGTCACATAGGTTTTACCAAGTTTCTTCAAACAGAATAAACTGATATTCCACATTTACGTGATAAATACATGCCAATTATCAGTCTGTAAAAACTGTTGTTACTAATTACGACACAAAACCAACCAAGAGCTGAGGCTCAACATACATATGCCACATATACGCAAATTATCTCTTGGCTTCGGAGCTGGAGAGACAGCACACCTTGAGAAAGAAACCCCCTATGAAAAGGCATCGATTGTCAGCAGACCAACTATTGCCAGCAGCTGGCTTAGATGTCAAAACTACTTCTCTTCTTTGACATGTCTGAGAACCCTGGAGAGCAGGTGGCTTGAATTTCTCATTAATCTGTTGTAGGTAGAGCAACAGTGAGAGCTAAGGCACAGTTAGCTGAACGTGGCTCTTCATCTCTTCCTGCCATCCACAGGCAGTCTGCAGGAAAGCTCGGAACAGCATTCACTTCTCCTAAGTGCTAATTACATTTCTCCCTTGCAAGGCAAGCATCTTGCAAATCCCAAATAAAGTTATGTGAGATACTCACCCAATGTGTATTATAAATGCCCAATAATTCAGGGAACTTTTAGATATATTTGCAGAAGTCTGCAAAGTTTGACTACAAATAAATACTTCATTATTCAGCAGCAGTGGCTGTAAACTCTGCAGTTATTTTATTATAATGTATAGCTCTCTAAGTTATTAATATGAGTAGTGCAAGCACAAGGAGGATAAAGGTTTAGACATGAGACATGAGACAAACAGCATGACAATAGCTCCAATTCGGAGAAAAATCACAGATATATTTTGCTACGTTTTTTGCTGTTGGATTGTTTGGGTGGTTTTTAATTAGGGTAATAATAGAGCTATCATAAAAGTGGGTCTTGTTTGAAAAGATCCACAGTCCACAATAACATGTGCTTATTCTTGGCCAGAGATGTGCAAATGTGTTGTAGCATTTTCAGTTTGGATCCACATGACCTCCATACATTTTCATCTGATCTCTAGAGCTAATACCAGAAAAGTGAGTTCCATGCGCCTTGTATATGTTGTTCGTGAACTAAAATTATTTCAGAAGTAATTTTCCTAGGAAGAAAAATGTCAAAAATGAATGTGTGGGAACATTAGTAAAACATGAAAAGAAGAAAAGCTGGCCTGAAATGAGATTTCCTATTTTTTTTCTATCCTGGGCCACAATGTTAATACCCTATATTATTCTTCTCCTCTTAAATTTCTCGGTTTCCACTTCAGCAACGCAATCCAATTGTAATACATTTCCTAGTGAACACTGCAGAAAATGCTGTGAAGAATGAAGTTTTAACATAAAAGATTTCTGTGAAGATTCTTTCTAATTAGTGGGGTCTGGAAATTATAAAGGTGTTTCAAACTCTGTAAGTCCCTACCAGCTGTGTGACAGGAGTGTTTTGCGAGAAAGAACATTTAAATGGGTAAAACTAGATTTCCCCATCATCTCTGTCCCTCGACTGATAATTTGGGCTACAGTGCAGTTGCTTCTGCATTACCCACTTAAATGGAAGAGGAGAATTCCCTTTAGTGAGGTAATTATTGCAGTAAGTAAAGGCAGACTGCAAAGCAGACATCAGACTGGATGATCACAGTGTTACCCCTGGCCCTCCTGGGCCTGAATTTGGTTTCACTTCAAGATGGTAAAATACTGCCTCAGCTCTTCAGGGCCAGAGCATAGCCAAAGCACTCAAACACACAAAATGAATTTGTTCTGCATCCAGATATAAAGATTTCTGAAGTCTAGAAAGACTTGAAACAAAATTAACTGTAATTTCATAATAGTCCATAAGAGTCAGTAAAAGCAGAATGATTGAGGACCGTACAAGTAACACTATAATTTCAGCTAATGTTTCCACCCCAAAGTGCCATTTTCAGAGCTAAAATACCAGCCACCCGAGAAACATGAAATTGTTCTTGCACAAGAATATTCTCTAACTCAGAACGAAACACAACAAACTATCTAATTATATTCAGCTCAGGCACTCTCAACAGATGTTACGCATAGGATCAATATCAAAGTGTAGTTACCCTGATCCCCCACAACTGTAATTATGATCTAAATAAGCAAAGAATAAAATAAAGCAGAGAACCAGACGGACAGTTCTGTATAAAAGCAGAATCACAGAATTGTCATGGTTGGAAAGGACCTCTGAGATCACAGAATCCAAGCTCACACACACACAAAACCTCTACAATCTCAGCCAATAGAGCATGACCTGATGTGCCACTGACTCTCAATTCTTAAATAACTCCAGGGATGTTGACTCAACCACCTCCCTGGGCAGGCCGGTCTAGTGCCTGACCACTCTTTCAGCAAAATAATTCTTCCTAATATCTAATCTGAACCTCCTCTGCTGCAACTTCAGACCATTTCCTCTGGTCCTGTCATTATTCACTTGGGAGAAGAAGCCAGCACCTGCCTCTCTACAACCTCCTTTCAGGTAGTTGTAGAGGTCAATGAGGTCTCCCCTCAGCTTCCTCTTCTCCAAACTAAACATGCCCAGTTCCCTCAGCCTCTCCTCATACGACTTCTTCTCCAAACCTCTCACCAGCTTGGTAGCTCTCCTTGGTAGCAATTTCAGATCCCATAATATGAAACTTATGATGAACTCATCGCATGTAGATAGGTTTTGCCAAACAGTTGGGCACCCAGAGCATATGTTTGAAATAGCAATCTGGAATCAAAATTACTCTCTAGAAGGCATAGCACCATGACATATAGCACATAGCATTCTTGATTAGGGCAAATACTAAGTCTTTAAGTAGGTACTAAGTCTTTAAGTACTTCAAACTCAAGAAGCTAAGGGATTAAAGACATGAAATTCCTAACTTGTCATCATATTACCATTCTGCAGCCACAGGTCTGTGGCAGATTTTAACCCACATATGACAACACAATATTCACTGAAACCAATCTTTGATAAAATCTCCTAAACTTTGTAAGAGATAGTTATTTGGTCTTAAAGGCAATTATATTGATGAGTGGAGACATAAGCATAAGGAGACGGAGAAAAATATAAAATGGTAAATACTAGGCAAAAAATGAGGACGATGATTTATCCAATTTCCTACAAAAATAATTCCTAGTGAAACAAAATGCAATTTATGAATTGTAATGGAGTTCACCAAATCTGTCTCAAAATGGCATCTGTCTATTTCTGTTTTTCATACAATCTAGCAATCTACAATGAGCTCCTGAACATGAACTGTAGGGTACCATAGCATGCCTAGCAATGAAATTTTAACTGTGGAGGGAGTTGCCTATTGCTAGATATTTCAAAGTGCTCCAGAGGAGGATGTATCTTCTTACCTCTACTCTTCAAGGCAATTGCCCATGGTATTATTAACCCAATATGACTTTTCTTAATATATGTTATTTAGATTGCAGGTTGCTTGCAAGGGATATATTTAGATTGTTATCCATAGCTGGCTTACTGTTTAGATTATGAGATATCTCTCTAAATCACTTGTTACATAATTACAGGAAAATAAGACTTTTCAAATTACAACAGTAACAAAATGGCTAAATCTACCTTTATTTAGGGTGAGAAAATCCTTGATTTAGGAAAGTGATCTGAATTCAGAGTAGAATAAAAGCCCTTCCAGTTCTCTCTGTCCCCTCCTATACAGCCCTCAAAGCAACCCAGGAACCTCCATGCAACTATCCTTTGGGCTTCAACAGTTGGAAACTTCTTCATGTCAGGCTATTCAAAATACTCCAAAGGAGTTCATGGCTAAAACCTCACCAATTTTTCAAGGTAGGCAGCTGCCTTAGGAAACCTCAAACGAATGAGCAAACTTGAGTTGTGACAGCAGTGCCCACTTTTTCCATGACTTAGAGAAGAGTTTTGTGGTTAAAGCGTTTGCTCAGCTCAGGGATCAGGAAACTAGAGTCCTGTTCCTGCCTTACTTGATATGCATATCACCACCTAGAAGTGCTGATACAGAGAACAATTATTGCAGCTTTCCAAAGATCAAAGGAGTTAGTCCAAGCTAGAAAACAGCAAACAAAAAAATGGGACAAAACCAAGTAAACAACTATTCAAAGATATGCTTGAGGACATTACTTTTTTCAGTAATTGCTCTTGATATAAGTATGCTGCAATCTGCAGTGTTATATAGAGAGACCCAGACTAGCTGTAAACTGGCTCTTCTACCACCAACAGTCTGGTCCCAACAGCATGAAGCTTTTGGCAGCTTAAGTTGTCCTGCTTTTTGCAACTAGAAAATAATTTTGCTGGAATATCAAATTGTTCTTTTTTATAAGAAGGATTTTTCTCTTCAGAAGCCTGGGAAGAACACTGATAATACTTTTCCCATAGTGTTTGTTTAAGCCCTGATGCCAGGAAATCTAAAATCAAGGGAAATGTAGTTCATGGCACTTCCTAGTGTGGGGCTTGAGGTAAGGAAGTGTCAGTTCTGGTCTCAGCTATTCATATGTCACAGATAAAAGGGCAATATACTGTGGTCTTGGTTAGAAATAAGCAGGTAGTAACAGCAAGTAGGAAATCCCCATGTTAATGATGCTGCTTAAACTCTTATGATATGACAGTCTCCAAAAAGTTAAAGCTAATTAAGACAAGGAGTGACATTTTTGGACTCTTTCAGAATGGAGCATGGCTGTTTCAAGCTCACAGATTCAAGCTCATCTTCAAGGTACTGGAGCCTCTTCACTTTTAAGAAAGAGCTGTCACACAGGGGTATGCTGTGTTTTAACTGGACTTTTCTGAGTGTCCTACTGTCAACAATCCCTCAGCTAGACACAAGAATTCATGCAGAGAGAAATGTCACCAGGCTGGGGAAGGAAGGCAGAGCCCTGCCTAGCACAGCACAGAGTGAGGCCGCTCACACTACACAGGCATGATGCACTCCATGTCTGATTACACTGCAGCATTCCTGCTGTTTTAATAAGACTTTTCCTCTCAGAAGAAATAACTAACAGTGTCACGGTGTGGGGTGACTTTCTCACAGCTCTCAGTTGTTGAGACTTGTAAATTATTTTCACCAGTGACCTAAATTAAACTCAACGAGAATCTCATGCCCACAACTTCAGAGGTCTCCGCTGTGTATGTACAGCTTCACCTGCATTGTCTGGGGCAAGTCCTTTGGCTCATCTGAATGTAGAAGTGTCAGCACTAAATTAATTCCCACAAACACACATGTATATGGATGTCACTCTTTAAATGTCGGGCTTTGGCCGCCATCACTGCTTCTCTTCTGTCCTCTTCCCTGAATAACACACATGATGGAACTGCAAATCAGTGATTTCAAAACCATTTATTTAAAGCAGCACATTTATTTAAAGGTGAAATAATTTAAACAAATAAGATCAGGATAGAAGAAATATATATTGCACTTAGATCACAACAAGCCTGGAAAACCTTATGAAAGCATATGAGTATTACCATTTTATAGTTAGAGAAACTGAGGGAAATTGAAATTTAGACTTGGTTTTCCCCTGTTGCCATCCTATAATAATATTGATATCATCTAAATTCTTCTCAAATTCTTCAGCGTGGTGTCTTTCAATTACGCTCTTGTTTTCCACTAGCCTGTGTCCTGTCTGAAGTTCCCTTCCCTTCCCTTCCCTTGTTCTACCGTACTTTCAAGAGCCTTTTACCTTATGCCACTGCCAATCTGTCTCCTAAGGCACTAAATCAGCACTTGTGGAAGGCGATCCTCCCCTGACTGACTGCTGCTTTTATAAGTGCCAATTCGGCTCAGTGGGAAGCTGGCGGCCAGATGGCAGCAGCAGGACACTTTTAAAAACTGTGATTCTTCACTGTCCCCCTGGAAAGAGTGGGCTTACAAGATCTGGAGTAGGTGGTTCTATTTATGTTCTTATATTAAAAATTAATGTTGGGTAGATTTGTTTATTTGTATTGTTACCAGGGCTGTTTGGTCAGGTCCTGAGTATTTTGATTCATAATATGCTTATCAGAGCCAAAAGTAACTTTCAGTAGAAGCAGACACCATGTGAAATTTTCTTAGCTTTGTGTTTTGTTGGAAATTCTAATCTCAGACTGTGGCTAAATAGTGTGGACCTGTGAATAATCTGGAGAGAAGCTCAGGCTCACCTGTGCTTTGATGTTAACGAAAGTCACAGTTTCCCAGTGTTCGCCTGGGGATGGAAGGCAACGCAGCAAGCTGAGACAGCAAACACGGGCTTGTTCAGACCTGGGACACCAAAGTGAAACCTGGAGGTGGAGGCTGCAGGCAGTGTGTCGGTAAATCCCAGTAGAAAAATCAGCTCCACTATCAGGGCTCCGTAAAGAAACCACACACAGGATTAGAAAATGAATCCCACAGACCCTGTGGGATCTGAGCATGCCCTGAAAAGTGAAAATACAGGCCGGTCCTATTCTTATTAGAAAGATTTTCATGAATTGTGCCCATGGAGAAAAGTTGCCCTACTCTTGAAATTATTTAGTCATGTTAATACAGGCATTGGAATTCTACAGGCTCATTGGTTTATTCCTAGGGAAGCACTTAAATACTGCAAAACATGTGCACTACTTAGGAGTTAATTCTTGGTCCTCTAGTGAATTCTTCCTAGAGAAGAAATATATGTGCTCTGAGAAGCTGGTAGTGGCATTACCAAGGGAAGGAGTTTTCTGATCTCAGGTCTACAAATATAAAACCTTACATAAGACTTTAATAGTGTTACAGTGATACTAATCTCTGTTTTATTTCTTGAATGGAAAAAACTGGTAGGCCTTGCAGAACAGTAATGAATGGATTATTTTAGACTGCAATAATGAATAAACCTAATCTGCCTTTATCTAGATTTTGCATATTTTTTATTGTCTGAGCTTTCAACAGAGCTGATGATTAAATATTCAAAACAGTGTACTTTACTCCAGGCATATTTTAGCCAAGAACTCATGTATATGCGTATTTAGAGGTATTCTCTATCCTGTTTCCTGCCCACATAGTTTCCCTGATCCATTGCTCAATCTGCCTTTGCTGCCTTTTGTTCACAATCCTTTTGCTATTATAAAAACAATCCGTGGTACTAAGACACAGCCTCTGTTTTCCCAAGGCATCTTTTGAATACTGAATGCACTTTGGCTCTGAGTTTCAGGTGATTAGGTAAGATCCTTCTGGCCTCTTTGAGTTCCTGTAGACTCATTTCAGAAACAAAGAACATGAAATTCTTACTAGAGGTACCTCTGAGATACTCTGTGGTTAGAAAAAAATATGATGAAAACAGCGAAAAGAAGACACTGCAAAGTTGAGAGGCAGTGATTCACCAGGGTCAGCAATTCCCCCCATTCCTAATCTATATAAACCCAAAGTCCTTTATCTTCACTCATGCAGGGTAACTCTCATACTTTAGCCCAAAGGAAAAAGAAAAAAAATAATATAGCTTTAGGTCAGTGAAGACAAGATCTAAAGTGGTTTGCCTAACCCTTCCAAAGTTTAAATTGTTCTGGCACTAAAAAGGAACAGTTTAAACGAGAAGAAGTCAAGTACATTTTGACCTTACTTTGAAATTTCAAGATATTACCTCTGACTAGCCATCAACTGCAAATTAAATTCAATTTATTATTTAATAAATCCCATTTCCTTATGACTTTAACATAGATGAAAATTATCTTAGTTCTTTGAGCAGCAGGCCTTTCTGTAATAGTATTTACTTCTCTGTCCTGGGTCCCTTGATGTCCATTCGACTTTACTGTTACCCTTGCCCTTTTCCCCTTCTCATGCTGACCACATTTTTGTACCACCTATCCAAAACCCAGTTTCTTGGTACAATCTCTTTGAACACCTCAGCAGTAGACTTAACTGTGAGTTAAGTAGCTGGCACCCAGTAACCAAGGTCAGACCTTTTAAAGCCATCTGAAATTTTATTGGTGGATGCATAATATCAAGCAAAAGTCATTGCAGAAATACCCTCAAAGTCTATTTCTATTCTCATCTGAGGCTTTTAAAAATGCATTTCCCCTGTGTTCCTTGAAGTCAGCTCTCAGTCAAGAAAATGTTGGTATTTCTTAGAAAGAAAGTATGAGATGGATTTCTTATAAGGAATAAATATAAGCCAATCTAAAGGCAAGTCAATATTTGAAGGTTTTACATCTCCTTCTCCCTAAATAGTTCTAGTGCTCTTATCACTTTAATATCAAAGTGCTTTACATTAAGTCCTTTATCATCTTCTGATTTGATCAAAACAAACCTGCCTTATATCCTTTTCCCCATATGCGAGTGAAAATGAAGATGTCTGTACAAGAAGGATTAAAATATTTCATCTGTGGGACAAATTATCAGGTTTATCAGTGTCCTTTCCACACCTGGGCAGCATCTGAATTTTTACTGATTCTTTTCAAACAAAAATATAATTCCTGTTTTCTAAAACTTAAGCTTTGCAAAATGGATTCCAGCTGAGACACACTTAAGACAGCTTTCCTGGCTTAGAAGTTCATTTGGTAGTGTTAGCCTATGCACATAAAAAGTGCACGGTAATTCCAGAGGCTGAGTGGGAAACTCAAAAATTTACATATAGTAAGTCATATCTTAGGTTGCTGAAGTCAATGGAAATTTTTTCCTATCAAATTTATATTAAAGGAGTCAATATTTCTCTCCATACAAACTTCTAATATTTTAAATATTTATTTTAAATGTAGTAAAGCCACACCAACAAATACTTATGTTGACACAGGAATAGCCAGAAAAAGAATAGAAGTTTTATCACATACAGCAAAGAATTAAATCTGTTATCAGAAAATACCATCAGGAAATGAAAACAGCAAAACATTAGTTTTGAACCAACACTAAAGTTTCTTAAACAGTTCTCTTTTGTTACTGCACTAAAATATAATATAAAAGGTAAGGACTTCTTAGGTGTTCTATAGAGACCAGGGTAACTGAAATTAAAATTATATACACTACTGTTTTTACTGAAGTGTCATCTGAAGGTTTCCACTTACCATCAACAACATAAACTTTTCAAAGTATTTTTATGGAAGAAAAAAAATCTATGGAAACAAAACAACCTTTCCAGGGTAAAGTGTTTTATCAAAAACCTGATATTATATTGAAGAATAATTTTGAGCAAATTTTTGGAAGAATCCTTTTTTTATTATTCTTGAGTTGGAGACATTAAGTAATGAATAGAAGTGAGTAGAGAATGATAAGCTTCTTATTGCCACTTTAAAGCAACTTTATAGCAGGGGTATAATTAAGTTCCACAGAATTATTTAAAATCTTTGTAACAAGGATATCATTGTCTATCAAGCTCTAAAGGCCCGTAGAGAATTTCTTTGCCATATGTTTCAGTTTCATTGGAACACTTGCTTTCCTAACTTGTACTGTCTTGGCTTGCATTACAGTGTATTGTATCTTTCAGTGTTAGCAGAATGCTAAAAATTTATTTATTTATTCATTTAAATTTAAAAAAAAAATTAATT
>VXBJ01005625.1:368714-457389 GCA_013400055.1 Nycticryphes semicollaris
ATTTATTGAAATAAATTCCTTTCAGGAAGTCTTACTTCCAAATAAAATTATTAAAAAAAAAAAAGGATCGCAGCTTCCAAAATGAAGTGTAGGAAGGCTTTAGGTACCTGCTTCCAAAGTCCAGAAATCCCCCTATAGAGTGTGACCACAATCAGGAAGCAAACTTTGTTTGGTCTGAAGTTCTCTCAGCTATCTGTATGCATGTGGGGATTTGTGATCCCAGCATCCTGAAGTCTCACTTATGCCAGGGCTCTTCTGTGGTGCCAAGCTTCACCTCCACCAGGCACAGACGCCCAGGGGAAACCCACTGACAGTGCTAACTGTGTATGAAACACAGCAGTCAACCCACAAGTTTAAGAACAAGTAACTCCACTACAAAATGGTGATATAACTGTATTGTGAAGTATAGAACAGATAATAGAAGTATAGAACAGATAACTTCTGTCTTGTGAGTAGATTTTCAAGTCCACATTGCCCAAGGTCCTTCTCCCTTGCTCTGAGCTCCTACATGAGCTCTTGTATCCCTGGGTTCTTCAGTGCTAAATTAGAGGTGGGCTCCACCCCCGAGGGAATCTATACTTTGCTTAACCGCCTAATTTCAGTACACTGCTAGGAATTAGTATCATCTTCAAAATCTTCACCTCTGTCAGATTTGGTTAAAAGCTGTTAACAAGTAGTTCATTGTAAAACACACATACAAGCTTGCACACGCACACACAGAGAAAGGGGCCTCGATTTACTGTCTTGTTTCCACTGTGAGTCGGGTTGTAGATATCTATTACATAATAAACACGCTGATTTTCTCTGATGACTTCTATGGAATCTTTTTACACAAAGTACCATGCGACTCAGTGCTGTAGTGCTGTGAGTTTCTCATCCTGCAAGGGATGGCTGGGGTCACATCTGCACTTTTAGTTTTACTGTTTGTCTTCTTAGTCCGCTACAAAGTCAACAACCTTGTCAGGTCCTGTTAAAAGTAACACTGTGTTTTCTTGCTAAACTCTGTGTTTTCAGTGGAGAATGTCATCTTTAAATGCTGGAGGAAAAGGGCACAGGAATCTTAAAAAAACACCCCGACTTTGATGTTTATTGACAGATGTTTATTAAAATGTCTTTGTCATCTTCTCAAACAACAATTGTAAATACAATTTGTAGCCTCCTGTGTTTTAAGCCAGCACAGTAGTTTCTCCTTTTTCTTTCTTCTAAATGTCATACTACAATTAATTCAGTATTGAGGTTTTGTACCCCGGTGGGATGTGCTAAGATGATGGTAGCGCAGACAGACCTAGTTAGGCTGAATCAGTTTGCAGATCATTTTTATAAATATTAAAAAGAAACCCCTCCAGACTAAGAAAGCAGTGGCACATACAAGTGCTTGTCGTTTGAGCTGCCTGCCAGTGAAATGTTTTGGTTGCTTAGGCACAACCAGGCACAAATTAATCAGGTTTGACTGAGCTACATCCTAGCTAAATCCTTATCTTCTGCAACATTGATTTCAAAGCCTACAGTAGTTATTTCATATATCTTATTCAATGCCCTTTGGGGGAGTATCCTAATTTCATAAACATATTATGCTTTTTTGAAAGGAAAAGTGAAACATGTGCTGCAGGGGAAACCTTTGTAATTTGTTTTGCTTACAGATATGCTGAGGTACATAAGCTAAAAAAAAAAAATAAATCCCAATGTGCACAATTATTTCCTGGCGAGAAACTGTTATTTTTGTTCATGTAAACTTAGATCTGGTCCTCCAAAACCATGGGCTATTTTCCCCAAATTTACTCACTGTAGAGCTGACTCACTCTCAGATTCCACCCATGGTACTTGGGACAAAGGGAAGATCGTGGAAAGTTACAGTTTTCATTAAAAATGGACAGGAAGTTCTTTGAGCACTGATGAGTGTAATGAACCACGATGCTGCATGGATTTATGTGTCAGGATTGATTGACTTGGTCATTTAAGAAAACACTAGTTGGAATTCAAGCACCTCTACAGCTCCTCTGTTTATTAATCCATCGACAGTGTTGATTGTCTAACGTGCAACAGCAAGCAGAGTTACACTGAGGGGTTTCCTTATATTTAGGCACTTAGAAGATGTTCTTTGCCTCCTCAAATTCCTATTGTCATAAAATTTGGGGAAACATTTTTTTTTTTTTTTTTAATGCATTTGACTGAAATAGGCAATTTGACTGGAACAGGCATATTGATTCAAAAGGTGGACGGAAGGGCTGACTCTGACAGATTCAGACAACATAATAACATAAGCCATGTTCCCTTAGGAAGAAGAGTCTAATAAAGAAATCCTGTTCTTTCCCAAACCAAGGAGAAAGCTGTCAGTTCTTCTATTGAGGTCAGAAACCTCAAGCCCGGGATGAGCTGCCAGATAAGCACAGTTGCAAGAGGGAAGGACCCAAGCACTAGATATCATCCTTTGACCAGGAGAATATTTTCAAAACAGAAGGAGGAGAAAGATGCAGGGAACCAGGGACAAGAAAATCACTCAAAAGGTCTGAGATTAGGGAAGACAGCAGGTAGGAATTTGGGTAGGCTGAAGTCAGATATTAAAAATATGATGAGCTGTGGACAGGACATAAGTGCTATATCTGGGGGTGTGGGATAAACAGCGACATTTGGAAGTAATTATGGGGTATTTATATAGGGAAGAAGTCTTGTTATAGCACACAGTTTGTGGCTGTAGAGAAAAAATAGGAAATAACAACGTGGCTAGACGGAGTAGGCAGATGGATGAGAACATTGCTGAAACACTTTCTGCATTAGGGAATGCTACCTGTTTAAAACTGTAGATTAGATTTGTCATCTGGGGCTGGAGAAACCCTTGCATGGAATTTTGAATGATATAGGGAAAGGGTCATGATTTCCTGCTGTGTCCTCTGTACAATGCCTTGTAATATCTCTTTCTTTTGTTTCATTTTTTACTTATGAATTTTTACTCCTCGCCTCTTCAAATCTTCCCCACTGTTCTGTTTCTCTCATTTTAGCTTGTTTTTCAATAACTACTGCAGCCTCCCTGTTCATTTCATGCAAAACCAAACTGAAATGCTGATGAAAATGGGAAAAAAAGGTAAAAATGCTATTTGATATTATCTTCACTTTCAGATACATTTTTTTCCTTGCATATTGATTATCATTTCATTGATTACCATTTCCTACCTTGCCTGCATCCTCTGATGTGAATTTGATCATTGCTGTTAATGTGATTAATATTTAGACTATATGAGACAGCACTAGGAATTTGCCTAGGTTTCAAAAATGTTGTTACCATATGACTCACAAGTGCCACATTGATGGGCTTGAAGGCCAGTCACCTCTTTGTGCAGGGGCCATGTGCTCAATAGGCAGTAGAAGTAAAATCTTCCCAAGGTGTATTACTGCTGATTTAAATAACAACTGGCAAAGATCCAACAGCAGGATTCCATGATAAAAAGATGAAGAGGAAAAAGAAAAGGAAGAAACCTAACAGCAAACCAAGACTCTTTTCTCCCCTATTCCTTAATAAATCCTTACCATTGTTATTTGACCTTCACTAGGACACATGCACAAACTGGGTCTGCTTTTTAAATCAAGATTACTCTAGGTCTCTTAGTCTTGATCTGATATTGTAACTCTCCCTCTCTTTATTTACTGATCACTTGAATAAGGAATCTGGATATTCTTACAGTGCTCTCCTGCATGGCTGGTGCTACTTATTGAACTTAAATACCAAACACCCACCAATATCTCAAACAAATGTCTGCTTGCAGGTGCTTGTACTAAGACAAACTCCCACTTTAATAAAGGGAGGATTTGCTTGGGAGAATACAGCAAACTTTAAAGGGAGTGATGGCTGACATTAGGAGAGGGACAAAGCAATTCAGAGTGCTGGGCAGTCACAGATCAGAAAAAGCAGGAGAGCCAGGGAAAGAACTGATTTTTTTTTTTATTTTTTTTTCTAGCCTGTTCTCTGGGAAGAAGAAAAATGCACTGCCTATTATTGCTAGTTGATAATCTGTTCTTCTGACCAGAGGCTGATGAAGGTTGACTTTTAAGATGCCCAGCAAATGCACAAAGGTCATAACTCATTATCCACACTTCCCTGAGAAATCACTCATCCTATTTCTGCAGGAAAGTTAGTAAGATGGTATCTTACTTAAAAAAAAAAAAATACTTTTCTTAATTTTTTTTTAAAAGAAGAAGGAAATATTAAAAATGCAATGAAAATAAAGGCAAAGGGCTTAAAATATTAATTGCAGAATCATTTCCTCTTGCTTTATTACCATGAATCAGACCCTGTTCCCGAGGAAACAGGAGAAGAAAGGCAGCAGCAGAGAGTCAGTGCTCTCACTTGTCACTGTCAGTGCCTGCTGTGTAGGGAAAATGCCAGTGTGCTGAGAGCCAGCAAAAACCTCAAGGGGGCAAACTATTCCTAATGGCTGTGAAACTTGGAAGCAAACAAAAAATATGAAAAAGCAAAAGCCCTGAATCACTCTTCTGCACTGTGAAAGACTTTTCTCAAATGTCTTTGAATCTTTCTTGTTTCAAAATAATTTTCAAAGCATTTTGCCAAATACTTCTGTGAACTCTATAGAGGATACAGAATATACCTGGGTTTTGTTTGGATTTTGCAAAGCAGCAGGTGTTCATAAGGCCCTGATCTTGCTCAAACCAGTATCAATGGCTCACCATGCATTGTGTGTGGAAGCCTTGGCTCTGAGAGCAATTGCAGCCATTCTTAAAGAGTTTTCTGCTAGTGTTCAGTGCTTCATGCGATGTAATTAACAGAGTTGAAGTGTCTCAATTAACAAACTTCAAAAAGCTTGTTAATTTGGTCTTTATCCAGGGAAGATGCAATATGGGTGCCTGGAACACTGGAAGCATGGTAAATGTTGTCTAATACCCTCAGTGGGGCAGTAATCCCCACTGTTACATGCACTGCTGAAAGGCACCCCCCAGCAGGCACAAACTGCAAAACCCTTCCCTCACATAACCCTCCTCCTGGTCTTCCATCGTTGGACACATGATCAAACCAGAGAGGAATTGGATGTCATTTTCACTCCTTTCTCCTTTTTTACCTGCTAAGTAAGCCAAAAGATAAGCCTTCCTAGCATTTATCAAATAAAACTATGGACATGGTCTTTTGTTCTAGATCTCCACAGAGCCCTCAGTCTTCACAGGGCCTGTGGATAAACTACCAGTGGCTCGCTGATCACACAAGATTGTCCCCTTGCTCTTCTCAGACAAGAAGTTTTTTGAGATAAAGTGAAAGTACATGGAGGCAAACAGTAACGTTTCTTACTATGTTCAAGGGGCACAGGGGATTGCTATATATTTGTGGTAATGTGAAGTACATAGATGATTGTGTGGTGGGAGGCCTTCAGGAAAAAAAAGAAACGTATGCTGAGGAAGGCATATACTGAATACTAGATAAAATGTTCTGGAGAACTCTGAAGTTTCATCAAACCTTCACTAGGATTTTTTGCCATGGTTGTATGAATCATCCTCACTACACCCATACAGACACACAATTTACCCCAGCATGGGAGCAGAATCCATGCTCTGTCACTAGAAACAAATGAGAATCCAGTGGGCTGAAAAATCTCTCTGAAACACTCATGTTTAACTAAGTTGAGGCATGCTTGTCTTATTTGGGTGTACTGAGATTTGAGTAATTTCCTCATTTTCCCAACACTATGGCTTACATTTGCCAGTTCTCACAAACACTGGCAATCTCTCCTCTTAATCTCCATATATGTTTTTTCTCTTCATGTCTCTTAGCTAGTTTCTTTGGAAGAATGGCCAACTGCTTTCTTCCTTAGCCAAACAAGCACTGCAACTTTCCATCATGCTCGGGTAATAGTACATGCACCTTTTTGTCATTATTCTTCTCAAAGGACCATCGATTAGGTCTCATCCCTTTCAGAACTTTGTGAAACAGATGTGATACGCCTCCAAGACACCTTCCTTTCAGCTCATTTTTTAATCCTAAATTTCATTCTTATCTCTACTGGCTATCAGGGATATTACTTAGCTCTTCTGATAGACCAGGAAGGTCTAATTCTACCTTCAGTGCATGCCTGAAACTCTATGTAGCTGCATCCAGCAGCATGGTGGCAGATTGGGAAGCTCCCTAGGTGCAAATTTGATACAGCATTACAAGTGTTGCAAAGTTTCAGTTTAACAACATGATAAGCCACAAGAAATGGCTGAAATAATGAGGAAAACGGGGAAGGTGGTGTGGGGCAGCAAAGAGGAATCTAAATGAGAAGAAGGTCTTGTGTCTGAAAGTGGGATGGGTTGCTACAATCTTTATTTTTGGTGTCCAACATGTTCTGCAAGGGATGATAACTGCCAGCATTTAGGTTGCAGAAAAAAGAACTGGCTGAAAATCGAAAGAGCATTTTCACTAAAATATTGATGAAAATATGTTTTCTGATTTTCTGTGCTAAAGGCTTGTTTCA
This sequence comes from Nycticryphes semicollaris, assembly GCA_013400055.1. Lineage (NCBI taxonomy): Eukaryota > Metazoa > Chordata > Aves > Charadriiformes > Rostratulidae > Nycticryphes > Nycticryphes semicollaris. The sequence continues at coordinate 375,167 of VXBJ01005625.1, forward strand.
ATAAAAATTTTCCAACCAGCTCTAATAGCAGGCAATAAAGCCAAGCGATTTGAACTAGAACAATGGAATAGTTTTGTGATATAGATGTTATCTAAGAATGAAGGAAAAGTACTGCAGTGCACTTGCAGACTGGCAATGACTTCAGAACTAATAATGTCACTGAGAAATATTTAGACAGATTGGAGCTGATTAACACAGCCAGACAAGAGAGAGCAAAAGAGCCAAGATATGCACCGTAGCAGAGACAGACACAGAGCGTACAATGCAAGTCTTTGTTTTCCAGACAATGACATAACTTTTAACCTCCATATTATTTTTTCAAGGCTATTTCTCCCATGTATACCCAAGAAGTTTCTTGAAATGACAACTGCCCATCAGATGTAAAAAATTCCTCCACTACAGGCCATAGTGTGGCAGAAACTTTAAGCAATGATTTTCTTTGTTGTTAAAACTGCATGGTATATCTTTTTTTACATACTTCAGAGGAAACCCACCATTTCGCCACATTTCTATCAGCCAGAATAATCCTCAAATTTCTAAACATGTTTGTGGGAGACTGCCAGCATGAATGTAAAAATAGGATGATAAGAAAGTGTGAAGTACACACCATGTGTAGCCCACTTGTCTTCTAAGTAATGATTACATGCCAAATACCTAAATTCTTTCATATCCATAGGATATTTCAAGTGTGATCAACAGATAATTATTTTTGACCAAAATTTAAAAGAATAAAGTGTAAATGTATTTGTTCTGAAGCAATATGAGGGTATGAAGATATGTGAGAATATGAATGTGGAGTTAGCTTGTATTTCTAAATTTTTAATTACAATACTCAGAATACTCAGATTACAGTTTATAAGTAAAAATTAATTTTAAAAATAGGCTGAATTATTGAAGAATTTATGGGTTTGATTTTAGAAAAGTAACTAATGTCTTTAACATCTGATATTCTACAAGATTTAGCTATCAAAATAGCTAAGTAATTTTCAAAATCATTATTTAAATCACTCCATCACATTTAGGACATTTTCATTCCAGATACTCAGTCAAAAAAGTTAATAAAAAAGTAAACGCTGAGAATGGTTCACATTGCTCCTCTTCTACAGTCATTGATGTAGAAACTGAGATTAATATTCTATAAATAATACAACACTTCCAATACAATATTTGCATTCTTTAAAAACATTGAGGTATGATGTTGACATTGTCAGTAACCCATTTATTTATTTGTTGAGCTTGACGTCTGATCTTGATTGCATATGAAAAATGGAGAAATCAATCAGAGTTCTTAACAATTCTGTTTTGAAGAAAAGAAAATGAGTGTTCAGTGCTGAAAAATGACTGATTGGCACTTACTAGGGTCAGTAAAAAACACAAAAAGTGTTGATCATTAAATAACTTTCTCCCTCAATGGAAATGTCGGTGAAAACCGAACTTCGATTCATTTTGTACTATCACATCAAAATCCAAATACATTTTTAGGTTGTAAAGTCAAAAAAGAATCAATTTTGCAAAATTTTAAACTATCTCTAAGTACAAGTGATTCATAATGACTTTTATGTAAAATTATAATACGTTTAAATTTCACATGCTCTCTTTCTTATGCCATTTATAGATTGTAATGTTGATCACCTCTCTGCTGGTTATCAACTGAACATTTTTAAATATTGGGGCTATAATTCAAGTAATAGGAGAATCTGAAGAAAACATTTTATTTGGGATTCTGAAGCCATAGAACATTACAAAGAAAGAACATTACAAATCCAATGCCACTACTAACAGAAAATAAGCATACTTTAAAAAAATAAATCCACAAAAATTTCATTTGTGATTATGAAAAGGCAGAGACTGACAAATAATCTGAAAGCCCTTGGTTTTAGACTCTCAGGACTTCTGAAAGATTTTCATGAGATCAAATGTTCTTCATTCCTTGCTTGTGTAGCAGCAATAGCTCACCTTTTCTCTGCCCGTGGTGTGAAAGGATCACTTAAGGAACACGATTTGAGGAGTAAGTCAGCTTGTTTCATCCTTGCCCCTTTGGAGTTGTTTCCAATAATTCAACTTTCATAGCATTGCAGACTATTTTGCAGCAATATTCCTCTATCTTTTGAAAACGGTTTGTGGTATTTCTGGAAACAGTAAACACTTTTGCTCAGATACCACCTATTATTTCAGTTGATATTTCTTTGCAGCTCTAGGACAACGTAGTTCAGCTTCTCTTTTCTATTAGCAGCTTCTCAAACTGCTTTTGCCAAGCAGAAGGCCGCAACGCACTTTTACACTCAGATGAAGATATTTTTTTTAAAAATTTAACATTGTTTTTCCCATTTCCCCATTTAAATGTTTCCATAGAAGCAGCACATATTCCTTTGATGTTCATTAGATTACATAGCTTGATCACTTGTTTGCAAATCAGTTCAATACACTGCTTGAGGTTCAGTGTAAGAAACCTTTGGGTTTTTACAAGTAACTGTCTCTCAAAAGTTCAGTCCTTACTGTTCTTTGCTAAGGCAAAGGATGCCTTACATTCTTGGTTTTGTTGTGATTCTTTTTTTTTCTTACAGCGACATCAGCAATATCACATCTCTTTAACTTGTCTGTGATTTCCCAGGATCTGCACCTGTTTCAGTATTGCTTTTTGCACTTGATCGATTGCCTTGGTAGGTCTCTTTGGCAACATGCTGCATGTTGTTTTGTTGCTATGTTGGTGCTTTGCTTAGGTACTCAAAGCTGCTGGCGTATTTCCTGCAGACTTACTATATTGAAAAGAAAAATATTACTTTGTTTTCTGAGGTCAGAATTCAGTTTCCTTCTTTTCCCTTTTTTTGCCGAGTGGGAAATGCACTTTACTTTCCTGCTTTTCTCATTCTTTTATTGCAGTGCAGAATGCCCCAAAGTATGTGCTAATGTAACTGTTTCTTTTGTGGAGCTGCTGAAATTGTCTGCCTGAAGTATGACTCTTTTCTTTTTTAACTGTTCAGTTGGTCATTGCAGTTGGGAAGAACAATGTCTGGCTTTCTACAGTTTCTTTCCAGCTTCTTCCCACTGTCTGCTAGTGTTTTACTATGCGGTACAGTTTGTGAGGCTTCCAGCCAGCTTTTTACACCCTGTGGGTGTCCAGCATAGGATAAGTCATCTTCGTTTTCATAAACTTCATCATCCTCTTAGAATATGGGTAACAATAAGTTGCTCTAAAAAAGTAAATAAGACTGGGATAGGGACTATGTGATACCTGTTTGAGATGCTCCAAATGGGAGACACCCTGCACAGTAACTAAAAGGTGAGTCTGTAAAAGGTTCTGCCTAACGTGATATTTTAAGATACTCCACATACTGTTAGTGGTAAGAATATTTTCCATCTCACCATCTCTCAGTTTTGGACCCACACATTGAAGTAGTTTGAGAGCTTATAAGTAATACGTAGTGGAAAATAGACTTCAATGACTATTTATTTAATGACTATAACGGTTATTTACAGCTTTGAAAACCTTGTTTCACAACACACTTTTTTTGAGGATTTTCTTGTTTTATATATATAATATGCCAGCCATTCTTTTACCAATCATAACATTTTTCATATTTCTAACTCATGCAATTAATATGTTACTTGTACAATAAATGTATTTCAAAATAGTTGTCTAACATCAGTGTTTTAATGAAAAGTAGATGCTCAAATTTTCAAATAGAAGTCAAATATCTGTGAAAACCAGTGAGGAATTGAAGCCTGGTGTTCTAGACAAAGCATAAAATAAATCCATGAATGAATTAAGAATTATTTTTCTGCGTACAGAAACTTGGAATTAAATTATTTTCTGTGGTACCACATATATCACATTTTTTGAGAAAAAAAAAGTAGTGTTTTGAAAATGTTTTTGCACCAAGAGAAAACTAAGTCTGAATGCGATTTTAATGCACAGACTTATGTTATGAGCATCCTGACATACAGTAAAGCTACAAATTAAGAGTGGCAACACTGGTCCAGATCAGGCATCCATTCTTCCCATAACTCCTTTCACCCCTTCCCAAACAACAGTGAGAGTAATGTTTATGGAAAGTGAATGTAAACCAACTTTTTTTCTCACCATTAATTTCCCAGTTGTGACACAGGGAAGGTAAAAACCCTATTCTGCCTAGACAGTTGCTCACTTAAGCTAGCACTGGTACTTGAGTTGGCAAATTCCCACTCTGGCTCTCCAGTGCAGCCCTGAAGGCACTGGGATAATCACCCCTGCCAGCCACCTTGTGGTTTGTCACAATTTCCTTCAATGACACCTTGCAGTGTCCACACAAACAGCAGCTTTTTGGGCTCTGAGAGCTATAAAACCACTCAAGATGTCCTTTCAAAAAGTCTTATGAGGAGAGTGGGCACCTCACCTCTGCCATCTTTCATGTGCTCTCTTTCTTCATCCCAAATGGCCATGCCAGCTTTTCCTTCATTAAACCAATTGTGCTATTGCTCAACTTAACCTAGTCTGTGGCACACCAGAGTCAGACAAGGACCACGATACAGGGTTTTGGTGAGGAGTACCAAAAAAGAGGATATGTTTCCAAGGTAGAATCTTCAACTGTGGTACCTCTCCCACCACTTCTCCTATTGAATTACCTGACAGAGCATCACTACGACCAGGCATTGCCCTTGGAGAATGGTTTAGGCCACTCAGCTCTGCTGCTTAACTAAAGGTTACCTACCGAGTCTGCTTTCATGGGGGAGTAGTAGGGAACTTACAGAAGCAGACCTATGAAATACAAAGTTTAGTTAGAGACAGTTAGAAGATGTTGAATAACAAGCATAAAATGATTACAGTTTGTATTGGTTCAGAATATGTTCTCACTTTAGTTAAGCTGACTATGCTGTGATGAAGGCTGTGAACCAGACACAGGCATCAAGAAACAAATTTACAGCATACTTTTGTAAATCACTGCTTTCCATTATTTTCACAAATCCTTTGGCTATTTTTTTCCCATTTAAGATGTACATCAACTGAGTGTCTTTTGCTGTTTTCTTTATTGTCTTTGGATCTGGCAACCTGGTTGTGTTCCTGTGATTAGTGTTCTAATTTTTGCAGATTTTATTAATTTTACACAGGTTAAATTCAATTAATAGGTTCAGTTTTCAAGCCTTGCTTCTGCACATTAAAAATACCTATGTTTATTCCCTGAAGCTACATTCTAATATAGTAATTTATAATAAATGTTATTAAAAAAATATGGTGAATTTAACTAGCTGGGAAAAGTTTTATAAGATATTAAGGCATGTTTAACATATGAAATGACCTAGTAGGAAATTTATGTTTTTTTATTTTGTTCATTATTATGTTATTTAGTTTTAAGTGTGATTTAAAGTCAGGCCTAAGGTGTAGGTGTTTAGGGCTGTAATTCTGATTGGATTACTACTAGGCTTCAGACAAAAGAGAGATGGTAAAAAGCTTCTCTCCTAATAAATAAAATACTTGGGTTTACACATTCACACATGGGAGAGTTGATATTTGGGGTAGGGTCAAATATTGTTTATATAAGCAGATGCAGGTTTTAGATATGTGTAGGTAAGACAAAATTATATTTGATTTCTCATTCTTAACCCTTGCTTCACATGGATCATATTAGTTTTGGTCATTTGAAGTGGTGATACAATAAGCTAATTAATGTGTGTTTTCAGTTGTAGGGAATATATATGAAATTCAGCAGTAACTTTTAAATTCTGAATAATTCTAATTTACTGTTAACAGTAGTTTCAATTTCACTAAAGGGCCCTGAAAAAAAAAATAGGATGGTAAATTGTTCTGTTTAATTTGATCTAATAAGAAATTCTGTGAGTTGGTAACTGAATACTGCACCAAATTCTGAAAATATTTTTGACTATTAACGCTTATAAATTACTCATTATTTACACAATGATTCCTTAATTTGAGTGTTTAATTTGATTGGCTTCACAAGATGCTTTTCGCCTCAAATGAAAGTGTTTGGCTCAGAAATGATAAATATTCTTCCATATAAACTTTTCTCCCTGTTGAGAGCAACAAAGGACGAGTCTCCAAATGGTAATCATTTTACAAAGCACTGTACAGAGAAGCATCCCACTGCAGCTTTGCAATTACTGTCTATCAGGTGACTCATTGAGTGAATTAATAACAAATGAATGGAAACAACAGCCCCTGGGTCAAACATTGGTAATGAAACTTTGAATTTCACTAAACATGACAAACTATTGTGAGCCTCTTATGAGCTAGTTTTTCTTAGTCATTTATTTTTACACACATGAAAACAGTAATTTTCTTTCCTTAACTTCAAATAAGAAGCTCAGCAATCTTCACTCCTTGATTCCATTAAAAAATGGAATAACCTTTCTGAAAAAATTATAGAGGTAGTTGACATATTTGTACAAAGTAGCTTAAATAAGCTTAAATAGTGATTTGTTGATGAAATTCAGTTACCTCAAAGTACCCTTTTGTATTTGACTTGTTCAATTTTAATCAAATATTCATTTTATGTCTATATCCGTATCTATATTTTTATATGTATTCTTCATGTATCTTTATGCTTTGTGTAACAAAGTTAAGAGATCCTATAAATCAAATGTAAATGGCAAAAGCATCCTAAATCCAGTTCAGGAATCTTCCCTGTTTTCTGGATTATCTCTATTTCATGATGATCCTTCAGTGATCTATAAAAGTTAACAGACTAGAAAATGAGCTGTGCCATCTGTTCCTGTTGTGATGAGTTCATTAGTCTTTACCTGAAAATTTGAATGTAGTTCTTAAGCAGCTTCACTGTTTTTCTGTGAATGTATGAGACTCATCTGTGTGAAAACCATTTTTCTTTTTGAATCGGTCTACTCTTAACCAGTATTTCGCCTTCTTGTAAAGATACTCATTAAAATTGTTATTATGCTGAAAATAATCAATGACATTATGAAGAAGGAATAATTCCTGCATTAAACCAAACTTACTGAGTGCAGGTTGTCCCTTGTGTATTTCAAGCAGGCTTTAAACACTCATCTAGTGAGATGGGTTTGTTCCTCACTTCTCCTTGATGGTAAACCTCCAGGGAAAGAAATGCTGCTCTAGAGACAATAGTGATGTAGCTTTTCCTTACAATTTGGAAAAAGTCATCCATAACCAGAAAGGACACAGTACTTTGAGTTTTAATTAGGGGATGACTTTGAGGGAAGAGAGGCATTCTTTTGTGAAGTAGATTAAATACTTGGAGGCATAAGAGACACATTTCAAAAATCTTCTCAATACCTTCTTTTTAAAAATCACTGGCCATCCATGAAAGAGAGAATCTAAATGTTTTTTAAGTTAACTCCATTACCTTCGAGAGGAATATCACAAATAAACATTTGATTTTCTTAACAGTGAAGACATTATACCCATGAACTAGGAGCTCTTCTCTAGTGAATAATAGTTTAATATATTATTGGTCATTTTTTTGTACTTCTAATGAGGACAATCTTTTTTTTTTTTCTCTCTCTCTCTGGTGAAGACATTTTAGCATACAAATATTTTTTATAATTTATCTTCTACAGTGCTGGCAGACAAGGCATGCCTTCCCCATTACTCATGGTAAGAATATAGGCTATCTCTCCCAGAATCTACCAGTCTCATGGACTGACACACAAATCTCACATTGGGACTGCAGTAAAGTTTCAGTTCTACAAGTGCTGTAGACTGTTGATTAGATGAAGTGTTAGGGATGTCATGACAGCTGCCCTGTTTGATTTAGTCATTAGGATAAAAGGTTTTATTTACAGTACCAGATGGTGAACTGCTTTGATACACTTCTTATGTCTCCATAAGGTTTATAAACCACTAGAGCTCGTCACATATCTTCAGCTGAAATACATTTCACTAAAACTTGGGTTTTGTCCAGCCTGAATTATTTGCTTTTATTGAATCTTCGTTTGGGAAAGTAAAAAGAAATTGTTGGGCTTCAGGTCACAATAATTTCTAGTCATAATCAAACTTTGTATCTCTAGGAATTTATATCATAAAGTTCTTCTCATTCATCTTCCTCGTGGGTCTGCTGTCTGATAGTCAGACCTCATTCCCTGTGATCCTTCTCAAACTTGTGTTCATGACATGGTTTCCCAGCCTTGACCATTCTCATCCGCTCCTACCTATCTGCCACCACAGTCATGAATTTTTCAAAGGACTCTGGTGCAAAGATGCCTCAGCTGGGTCATAACTGAGATTTCCCACTGCCTGAAGAAATGATAAGCAGAAGTGTCGAGTATTGAAAGCACTTCAGTCACACAGGATGGAATAGCCTGGCCAAGCACTGCACTATACTAGCACTTATACTATGGCTTAACCTCAAATATTAAGCGATTTCCTCTGTATAATGTACATGTATTCTAAGAATCAAAGCCTGGCTAATAAGGGCTAAAGGGACAGAACTTTTAGGATTTTTTCTGGTATATGCCCTGTTAATGCAAAATCACTATTTAAAACAAGCAAAATGAACTTTTAATTGATTTGCTATAAACTAGTACAAGAAGTGAAAATGTTTGTTTCATTTGTAATAAACTTTTCTATTTGCTTTCCATAATATAAAGCAACTCCCCAGAGTTATTGCTGATGTTTCTTTTATTTATTGTCTTTTATATTACACATGTTTTAGGAAGCTAGATTTTCTTCGTTTTTTTTGAGCACCTTAGTATCAGGGAGGACAGGTTCAAAAGTTCCAGCTAGCATGGAAATAAGAGCACAACACCTAATCATGCTTGTGTAGGATCACACCATCTTTTCCTTCAGATGCAGAAAACATCCCTTCTCATAGCTGGTATCTTTTCATACAGTAGTGAGAGATCAACTAGTAAGGGAAATCTGAAAAAAAGCAGAGATATTTCAAAACATAACCTTCTTCTAGGTCACTGTTTTCTGATTTTCATAGGGATGGCGTGTAACATACTGTGAGCTACATCAAGATTTGTTTTCCTTGTTAATTTGGGACAAGGTTGCCTGTGAGGCCAGGAAAGAGGATCACAAAGGAAAAAGTAATACAAGGTCTTTTGTCTTTCCACTGCACCCACCTTATTATCTTATTAGAGGGACTTTTTTTTTTTTTTATTTTCTATGTTAGATGTTACATTGGGGCCTTAAACAGGTGTCTGACTCAGCTTTCTCTATGGGTAAAGAACTTTTCAAGGTCCAGGCTGACGTTTTCAGTCTGCTGAAATGCACAGCCAGGCTGTGGGGAGAACATCATTATCCTTAAGTCAGAGCTTCTGATGTTGTGGGACTTAAAAGGAAGTTCCTTTGAGGTTAGAAGATAAGACAAAACACCTGCAACTATGAAAAATATCTTGAATGCTTTAAAATGAACTTTAGCAATCTGGACTTAGGATGGGTTTAAGGGCCCCAACTCAGGATTTGAACTAAAATGACAAATCTAAAGGAAACGTTGACATGGGGAGGAGAGACAGTAAGACAATGAATATAGTAGTAAAGAAGGGATTTCAAGGAGATTGGGGAAAAGGGAATGTAGACATAGGTACAGCCTCTTTTAATTTTAAGACAAACATATTTGGTTTATTCTGATTCCTTCTGTGCTTTGCCTTTTGGAACTCCAGCACCAACTGAGGACCATCAGGATGGGATGTGAATTAGGCATCAACTCAGCAGACATGAATACGCAACCTTCTCAGCTATGTTTGGATATTTTTCCATTTCAGAAAACCAGCACTGATAAACAAATACCAAGTCATCATCACTTAGTTCATCAGCTTTGTCACTTTTTATAAAATAATGACTGGTTTTCATTAAGTGGGTCATCTGTAATTCTTTTGGAACTCACAAAAATCCCTTGCCATTGCTGTATTTTTAGTAAAGAATAATGAATAACTGATAGGATGAAATATAGTACTACATAATTGGCAAATGGAGAACGTTTTGCAGAAATCACTCAAACTATTTTGAATTTCATTTCTAGTCATGGTTTATTTAACACTAGCAGAGTGCTGGAAGAGTTTCACAAAAGATTGATGATCCTCTGGAGCAATTCCTAAGCGTAATATTATGTCTTAAAGAATTATGTCACTTTCTTTAAGGGTGCTGAGAAAGATATTACTATGCATCAATAAAAATTCAAGTTTTACCAACCATCTGTATTGCATAAATCAAGTAGAGGGTAAGGGTTTCCCCAGAAAACAATTATGGAATGGAATGAGATAGTCCAAAAGGCATTTACTGTACTAACACGTGTTGGTAAATGCATTATGCTGCAGCTACAATGAACTTCAGAATAAATTTTAAGGACAGCATTTTCAAGGATTTGTGCCCAGGGCCCTGTTTACATGCAAAATGGTGGTTTTTATCCTTTGAATCTACGGGACTCTACTTGTCTACAAGAAAGACATGCAACTGCTCAATTTGAAGTGTGGTTTTCAAACTGCTTTGGCCATTTTATTTCAAATGATCTCAAACTTATTAGAAATCTTTCAGCTGAACTGAAATAAAATAACTTGAAAAGAATGTATATGTGCCTATATATTTGCCTACATAAGAAATTGTCACAACTAAAGAAAGGGAAATTTTAAAAATTAAAACTAGTACTTTTTTTTTTTTTCTTTTTAATTTAGAAAAGGCTGCAGTCAAATTAGCTCAGTGCTGTTAATGTAATATTTGTCACCTTGCTAGGAAGCTTTACCATCATACAACCACTTTACATATTTTAAAAGTATTCAAGGAGATTAGACAATGGCTACATAAACACTTCAAAAGCTGATTAAATAGCTGTTGTGTTCATTTTCCTGCACTGAATTTGCCCATACATCCACGTGCAAGTAAAATCACATCTAATATATGCAACTTAGATAGCTAGGCATGAACTTATGCATTATTGCTATGTAAGGAGAAGTTCTGCTTGTTGATGTCTGGATTATTTTTGAGATGTCTTCAATAACTCCACAAATGCGAGGCAAAAGTGCAATTGAACGCATTACAGTTGTTCACAGAGAACTGGAGTTAGATCTCTATTTGTTATTTAAGAATTTTCTGTTTCATAAAGAAAAGACAATAATCTCAAATTGAGAATGTTTATCAAATTTGAACTTCCTTTGAAAATATTTAACACTACAGGAAACCCACTGAAAGTAAGGATTTATAACAGAAATTATTTCTGAATCTTTTAAATACAGTGAAGGAGGAACAGCATGGGATTGTTGTCTAAAGTCTGGTGTAGTTTATATTTACAAATGTACATTTTGAGCAGAATTTGTTTTGTTCAATCCAATGAGCACTACAGGGGTTAGCCTGTGCAGTAAACAAAATTATATTATTTGGAAGGAGAGAAACCTTTCTTTGAAGTACGTATCACTTGGGTTGATCAAGAATGCTCTTTTGAGGGATTGTTAAAATACTATTAAATAAAGATTGACAAAGACTGTCAAAGGAAATAATGCATGTATTCTCAGCTGTCAATGACCCTTGGAACCTGCTTCACCTAGAGGAGCTGTGTCACCGCAAGACAGTGCCATGTGTGCTGGAAGGCATGGTGGACCATCTGATCCATAACACCAGGTGGTACACTAAGACTACCAAATAATTAATTCCATAGGCATTTTTGAGCTATTATTTTCCATCACTAATGAGTTGGGGTGTGCTAATAATAGATAATGGGGTCTCTTTTATTAGCTATTCCAAATGATGCCATTCCCTCTTGCTTTTGTATAACAGCGTTTGTCAAACTGCGATAGCTGTTCCTCACTCATATGAAAAGTGCTGTGTGTGACCTGCCTGTCTTTCTGCTAACTATCTGTAAAAAAATCTTACCAATCACTTTTAATTTCCTGAAAACTCAAGACCACTCTACAGTCTGTTGAAGCACTCAGTGATATAAAGCAATGTTTATTCAGGAAAGATTACAATGCTGATCCCTCAAGGTAGCCTGTTTTAAAAGTTTGGATGGTAGCTTTTCTGAATAAAGCTCATTCTCAAGTGTTGTACTTTTAAAATACTAATGGTCATGGAAAGCATGTCTCTCTCAAACTGGTGCTTCATTACTGAAGTTAATGATCCTGAATTCACTTGTGCAGTCTCAGCCTCAACCCTCCTGCCAGATCTAAAAAATTACCCAGTTGTTCTAAATTCCTCTTCTAGGTTTTCATTTTCCTTTGTGTGTGGGCTTGGCTTGTGGAAAAGTTTATAGTTACTTCTTTCAAGAACATATGGTTTTGGTAAGAGCTAGTAGTGGTCTAATACGTAGTTGATGTGATACTTGTCTTAACTAAATACAAGTATTTGGTGTATTAAAGCAGAGACAGAACTATCCTGATACATAAAATGTGGGGTAACATTGCTAAAAGTCTGAGAAGTCCATGCTGACATTTTCCAATGAAATCATATAAATCTTTACTGGAAAATTACCTGAGCTTCCACATATTAGTAATAGAAATATTAAGAACTTATATTTAAAAGTCAAAATGAAAATATGACTCTCAAAATCACTATGATGCATGATGAACCAAACAGATCCATTTTCACAGTAAGACTTTTTTTTTTTTTCACTTTCACATTTCTTCCAGAATCTTAAATATTATTACAGGTCAAGATACAATGTTTTTACCCCACATTTTTATTGTAAACTTGCTAGATCAACCTCTATTATCAAGGGTCTGTACAATGCCTGTCATGAAAGAGCCCTGAAGCGGGCCTTCTTCAGGCAAAAAATAATCATCACTGCACAAAAACTTCTGACCCCAAAACTAGAAGATTTTTCTGTGTGAGAGGTGAAGTGACTTGCAGGTATAGATCTTAGTGCTCTGTGATTTAGTAGTATAATTCTGTAGCCTAAAGGTAGGTTAGCCCTCAGCTAGGTAAGCAAGATCAATGACGATCCCTGTAGTATAGGCTGTCAGTTGTGTTTTAGGCAGTTCTCAAAAATAACAAATCCAGGAATGATGTGGTGTTATAGACTCAAAATTCTCTAGTGAATGTTGTAAAAGATAGATTATAACACTGCACTGAGCCATCTTTGCTAGCTTCAGCCTCTTTCACATCTGACGTTGTAGTCATCCAGATTCAACTGGAAGATGTTCTTTGTCTCCCTGGCACTCAGTTACTAAATAACAGCAGTAAAAACCTTGTGAGCCAGAAATCCTAGTTCTCAGCAGCTCTAACATGGTTCCCAGACAACATGATACATACTCTCCATTATTCATTTAAAATCAGTCAAAATTTAGCTGCAATCTTAACCATGAAGGCCTCCCTCCACTTTGACATTTTGGAAAAAAGGTGGATATTGAAAACAGACTATAATAGCAAAGTCTCTCTGTGCAGCACATCTAGGAAAAAATAACTGTACATTTATGCAAAGAAGCCAGTCTTTCTTGGGAACGTAACTTGAACTAACACATTTTAGCCAGGACACACTGCAGCCCTCAAGCTAACAATACTGCAGCGCTCTCACGGTGGGGAGTGCTACATTTTTTTGTTCTGCAAAATAACTGGAAGCAAACACATAGCAAAGAGGTTTGCACTGGTTTACAGCCTAAAAGAGACTATAGTTTTTCCTGAGCTAAATAAAAATCACAGTGCCCTGATAAACCAGAGCAATTTATAGTTATCCACCCACCTAAGACAACCTTGCATGCATGTGAAATGTTCCTTTTCCTGTTTCTGCTGTCAGCTGGATGTCGCCTGTTGTGCTAGAAATCATATACAAAATCAGAACTGATCAAGTACTTGGCCAAGCATTGGAATAAGTTTGGGAAGTGCCTTTACCAGCCCTTTCTCCTAACATATTTGGTGGTTTGGGCAAAGCTTAAGAAAGTCAGACTGAGTTTCTAGGCTGGTATTGCAAGGCAGCTGTTTGGGTTACTCCGCTGTTATTTCCCTCAGTCCATATTGGATTGTCATACGACAGGACCAGAAGACTAGGCAGGTCACAGACTTGTGGTGCTTGGTGGTGTGATAAGTCACTTTGTAAGTAAAGATGTAGATATGCATGCTGTCTGATAGAACTGATTTTGGTGCTTCATTTTGTGGACAAGTGTCTAGACAACAACTAGTGACAAAGAGGAGAAAATATCTCCAAGACCAGTTCCAGAACTGTGCAAGGAAGTTTGGTAATTGTGCATTGCTGGGAAAGGAATATCTGGTACGTGCAGCCTGCTGGATTTGGGCAGCTATCTGCTTAGTATTATCACACCCAGGAGCTTCCCTTCAGGCACCTACATACAACGTCACTTAGGGAAAAAAATGTGTCTGTATATAGCAAACATGTCCACAGAGCCAGGGGGAGGCTGAGTAAATGTTTTGAGGATCCAACTTTTGGATTAGAGATTGGCAGTTTATTGGGTGGGAATTTAAGAGTTCGTGTCTGTTGAAGTGACGATGTTGATCTGAACCAGTATGGTCCACTGCTTAGTTTTTACACTTAAATCATGTTTCAACAGACAGGCAAATGTGGTTCTAACTTATGAGCTGCAGACTTCACTGCTCCACTGTCACACCTTTCTGCTAGACTTTATTGCATTGATGGAAGAAGTAGAAGAAAAAGTGACTTCAACAGTAGTAGATAATGCTAAGATGTCAGATGGGATGGTCTCTAGTTCTGAAACTAAGCAACAATAGAGGTGACCTTTTTTTTCTAAGTATTTCTGAAGATGTAACCCAAAGACCTCCCACCTCTTTGACAGCACTCCATTAAAACAAAGAGATTCTGATTTCAATAGTCACTGTTAATGGGGAAAAAGAAATGTTAATGAGGTTATTAAAAAGTAGCTGAATGCCAATCAGATTCATATAGTTTTCCTTAGCTTTTCAAATGAATTAAAATGCACATGTGCTAAGTGATATAGTGAGAACACCAGAAGGGTTATCAAAGGAATAGTGCCAGAGTAGAATGGGTCTGACAACTAGCAAACCCCATGGGATAATGTTTTAAAGCATGGGCCAAGTGATCGTCTTTGAGACCACTACAGATCACCTACCCGTCATGATAGATGTACCTGGAATTATTATTAATGTTGAATTCACACTTTGCTTTACTAATTCATATTCCTAATTTACACAATTACTTTATGAATGCATGAAGTTTTAAACAACTGTAAAAATGTAAGTCCTTTACTACTACTGTAAATGTTGGAATAAAATGCATCTAAGATGAGGTTGTTCTGTTTCAAGATCATGGTGAAAAACCATCTTTGATCTAGTCTTTTTTAAGTTGTAGTGTAGCTTAAGCAAGATAGGTTTAACATCATCAGGATGTTTAATATACTGCTATTAAATCTGGAGGTGATAGCTTACCATTATAAGAAGAAGGAAGTTTCAGCATTTCTTTCTCACTGCAATGTATTTAATGTTTAATGAAATATCAAAATGTTATTAAATATATTATTAAATATGATATTTGTTATATTTTTAGGATAAAACTGTGATCTGGAATCTGCACAGTAAGCCTAATTTTTTTCTAACATCCTTTTTTTCCTACAGGTGTGTAAGTCATTGATATACAGGGACAGTATAATGTCAGAGTGCACCATAAAATGTCAGAATTTTTGAAACACAAAATGAATACAAAATTTTTGTGTAAGACATTGCATCCATATTCATATACATGGGCAACAGAGAGGTATGCTGCATTTCTACTGTGGAAATGCATTCAAAGGAGCTGGGAATATAGGATGTGCTCGGTGTACCCGTTACAAATTTCTGACATTTGTGTCTAAAAAAAAGATTCCTTTTCTCCTGTCAAGGCCCTAATCTGTTCACAAAGGACTGTTTGAAACTCAGCATCTGAGTTCACATACCAGAGGCATCCTGAGAAAAATAATTTCATTGTGTATGAACAATACTCTGAAATTTGGTTTTGTTTTGATTAAGAACTCCTGACACACACATCCCCCTGTATGTGCAAACACATAAATTTCTCCAGAAGAATAAAAATCCAGTGCATTTATGGCAGAGACACCCTCATAGTGGGCTGCCTCAGATTTAGAGTGCCTTGTAGCAAAGCCAATGATCAGAAAGACTTTCTCTAGATTCCTCCCTCTTTTCAAGAGACATTTTTCAAACTGATCCTGTAACTGTGTAACTGTTGTAAGTAAATTCTGGTATAAAACCGTTTCATTGACAAAATCTTCAATACTGCCTTCCAAATTTTCAGTTTAGTGGTTTGTGTCTGGAGATTCTCCATCTTGATATCAAATCCTGGTGTGTCACTATGCCTGACTTCTTAGGTTGGCACTCTCATGGACGATTTTCTGCCTTTGCCTCTAAACAACAAAATTAAAGGTTTATTACACTCCTTACACACTTTGGTGATACAGCCAGGAGAAGAGACTAGAAACAAGTGGAAAATATCTTGGTATTAATCTTGATGTGGTTCCCATCACCAAGCTGTTGCCACATAATATAAGTATGAGGTGTTATACAGTTTCACTGAAGGGCAGTTAGCTGTGAGGTACACAAAAGAAAGCACTAGCTGGACCAAAAAGCCTGACTAGGTGGGAAATTCTTGGATTTATGTAGTCTAAGACTACATAATACTGCCTCTCACAGCTGAGGAGACTGTGACTCATGGACTTCTTTAGTTTAATTCTCTCTTTCCAGTCTAACCCCTTCCAGTGTTATTTTCTCCTGTTTGCCATCAGGTACCCTTCTTTGGAAGAAACAGTCAGATGGGAATTATCCTAGACCTCTTATTTCAAGCCACTTAAGCAAACTCATTTCTTTTTCATTGATGTGAGTTTGGCATCAGTCACAACAGCAGCTCTAAAAGCTGGCAGGGAGCAGTGAGATCTAATGGGGAAGGAGGGCGGTCAAGAGGGTGGCATGTGTCCACACAGAAGACATAACACGACTGGGCAGTGTAGGATTGGATTGAATAGGACAAGCTGGGATTTACAGCCCCATCTCTTCTAGTGCATAAGGCCAGCTTGTCTGGAAAGACTTTGGAGAGAGTTAAGACCAACTTTTTTGGAAAGTGGTTTCCCCTGCAGCCTGTTGTGTCCCCCCAAGCACAAAGGAGATGTGCTTTGCCAATGTTTTTCATCTCCCATGTTTTGGTTATTCAGCCTCAACCCACAAAGCGTCATTTTTTATCAACAGGATACAAAATCAAACGCAGTGATGAATGGGCAGAATAAAACTGGCATTCTGCTGCAGTATATTCATTTTGGCACATTTGTATTCTCTTTCCTGCCAGGTTTTGTCTAAAATATGTGCTAGGTTTTTAATCTATGCCCTACTGGATTGTTCTTTTTCTTTTCTTTCTGTGTTCCTATTTATTACAGTATTTATTTATATAGCTTTTCTTCTCAGTCTCTGTAAGAGTCTATCCCTCGTCTCCTTCCTCTTCTGCACAGCCTCCATTCTCACCCCAGCTGAAGCCACACAGCCAGTTTCCTGCAGATGGCTGATACTAGTCTTATGGCAAGCTACAACAGGCCTGTTCTCAGTTTTCATGTTTGTGATAGAAAGACTCAGTCTCTGAAAAATTTCATTGGCAAAAAGCATCAGTAGATTCCTGTAATGTTAGTAAGACCTTTCAGTGGCGTAAGATATTTTTAAAAGTGCTTTACTCTGAGGTAGTTCAACAACATAGAAGAGAGTAAATTTCAAGAGGGTCTTCCCTGATCTTCCAACTTTCTAATGGTTAATTGTGCTGCAAAATTGAGCATAACCACAAAAGGAAGAATAGCAAGGGAAGATTCTAGTGTCTGTTTTTTCTCTGTTTAAGTACTGCCAAGCTTCTGAGTCTTACAATGTCGTGTTGGGAGTGCCATCATATTTCTTAAATCAATAGCCAGGCACTGAGGATTGTATGGGAGCCTGCTTACAATATTTCTTGTAATGGGAAATAAAGAAAACTTATTACATAAGCTTGGAATGTTGGATTTGGAAACTATTAACATAGTGATATTTTATTCAACATTTTATGGATATTAATATTGCCCAAGTTTACTACAAAGAGCTCTAAATGGCTTTGGCAGGTGTGGTGTGATGAAACTTGCCAAGTGATGAAAAATGTTATTCTTTTCAATAATCTGCCCCTTATTCTGCTGGAGATTACTACTAGATTTATTGGCCTCCGAGATAAGGCTCATTTTGTTTTAGATTAAGCCCTTGATTGAATGTGGATTTTGCTTACATTGTGAATAGTCAGCTGGAGTGGCCAAGGACAATTTTCTCTTCTGCTGACTTGTCTAAGGGCAGAACTTCAACAGAGCTAAAAAGAAGAGACAATAGCTTAAACTGCCACAACCAGATTTGCTAGAGCTTTGCTGTTAAAGCCCTGAAACTGGTGCCTAAGAGAGTAAGACTTTACATTTGCCAAGTATATGTGAGAAGTCATCAAAGCTCATGTTATCTGTCTCCTAAACACACAAATGACTTAATTAGTCTCAATATTAAATAGCAAAGTAAACAGCTGTGCAATCCAAAGGTACCAATCTGTCAGATCTAGTAACAATTGTAGATCATCAGAATCAAAGTTGCAAATTCAACATCTGCATTTCAGCTAAAAGCCTGTCAATCAAAATGGGTTAGCAAATAGGTAGAACTTATCAAAAAAAACATCCTGGGCACTGTAATAAGTTTATAAAGCAGCAAAATACCATAGATGTGAGATGGACTGGAGTAATTCAAAGCTTCATGAGTACCAAGTAATTTCAATTATAAGATGAACCTCTTCAGTAATTTCAAAAATAAGAAAAAAATCATAAGGCTGATATTTATTTATATATTTTGCCATGGTTATAATAAAATACTTTCAGTCTCAAACCAACAAAATGTTTTATCCTCCCACAACAGCCCAATTTCTTATTATACTGTCTCCTGCAATAATAACTGCTACATGGCTTGTATTGCCAAATGCTATCTTTCATCCATGCATCCCAAAGCACTTCACTCCAGAAAATGAACATTTAAATCAGAGATGCCTCAGAATGTATTCCCTTCATGTCCCTTTAAATAAGAGGAATCTCAGAACATACTCACTTTATGTCAGGAAGCATGATGAAGAGACTTTCAAGCAAGGGAAGACACAAACTGGCGGTTTGCATGGTGTAGTACCGTGCACAAGTACCAGAAGCTCAGGTTTGCCCTCACAACACAGGTGTGTAGCCCAGGGCTGAGCCCAGGCTAGGAAACACTCTTCCTTGGGAGGTCAAATTAGCAGTTTACAAGGTGATAGTGTTGTGGTCTTATTGCCTCTTGGTCTACAGCCATTTCAGTAAACGTCACCCTCTGGAACTCCGTACAGCCTTTTGTCCCAGCGTTGATAAGCCAGAGGTAGTTTTGAGGACATATTGCATAAGCTTGGAATTGCAGTAAGGCTGGAAATGAACCTACGTGTTCCAAGCGCTTCTCCATGTGGTTTCAGTCATGTTAACTCCAACCTGCAGTGTGCAAACCCCCAAATATGCCAAGTAAAAAGTTCAAAATGCACCTTACAAGCTACAATATGACTTTTGGGCTCTTCCTTTAGTATTTGTATCAGGATTTCCTAAAATGATTCAAAAATTAAGATATAGCCATTTCATCATCTTACTGTATAAACTCTTCAAGCAAAAACTTCACACTTCTGCTTCTAATTACTGATTTATTGGTAGCAAGTACATTCACAGTGTCTTCCTCTCCCATACTTTCAGTCCTGTAGACAGATTATTAGTGATGAAGATAGTTGGTACCCGGATGGCCATGGCCAGAGAGTTGTGATTAATGAGGTGAAATCTTGTTGGTGGCTGGTCACCAGTGGTGTCCCTCCATTTTGGGGCCAGTCTTGCTGTATATCTTTATTGATGATCTGGATGAGGGGATTGAGTACACCCTCAGTAAGTTTGCAGATGACACCAAACTAGGTGGAAGGTGTTGATCTGCTTGAGGGTAGGGAGGTTCTACAGAGGGACCTGAACAGGTTGAATCATTGGGCCAAGGCCAATTGTATGAGGTTCAATAAGGCCAAGTGTCAGGTCTTGCATTTCAGTCACAACAACCCCAGGCAACGCTACAAACTTGGGGAAGAGTGGCTGGAAAGCTGCCCAGCAGAAAAGGAGCTGGGGATGCTGGTGGACAGCTGGCCTAACATGAGTCAGTAGTGTGCCCAGGTGGCCAAGAAGGCCAACAGCATCCTGGCTTGTATCAGGAATAACATGGCCATCAGGAGTAGGGAAGCGATCGTGCCTCTCTGTACTTGACACTGGTGAGTCCTCACCTGGAGTACTGTCTTCAGATCTGGGCCCCTCACTACAAGAAGGACCTTGAAGTGCTGGATTGTGTCCAGAGGAGAGGTACCAAGCTGGTGAGGGGTCTAGGGAAAAAGGTCATATGACGAGAGAGTGAGGGAACTGGGTATGTTTAGTTTGGAGAAGAGGAGGCTGAGGGGAGACCTCATTGCCCTCTACAGCTCCCTAAAAGGAGGTTGTAGGGAAGTGTGCGTTGGCCTCTTCTCCCAAGTGAATAATGACAGGACCAGAGGAAATAGTCTGAAGTTGCAGCAGGGGAAGTTTAAACTGGATATCGGGAAGAATTACTTTCCTGAAAGTAATTCTTCCTGAAAAGAATGTTTAGACACTGGAACAGCCTTTCCAGGGAGGTGGTTGACTCACCATCCCTGGAAGCATTTAAGAAATGTGTAGATGCAGCACTTCAGGGCATGCTTTGTTGGCTGAGATTGTAGAGGGTTTTGGTGCGTGTGTGTGGTTTGCCTCAGTGATCTCAGAGGTCCTTTCCAACCCTGACAGAAAAAAAAAGTAAAAAATGTCTATAACAATTTACAAGTAGAGGATATTGACAGCTCAGTCCAAATGTAAGATGTTCCCAACAGGCTGTGAGCCTTTTCAGTGTAGCTTCTAACCCAGGAGCAATAATAACCTTTTCCTTGCAGCCTAAATATTCCAAGAAGATCCAATCTCTCCTTTCCTCCACAACAGTTTTGAAATTCAATGTTAATGCCTTCCACAGAGTTTTAGGAGGAGTTCACTCCAAAGTCAACATTATATAGTGCCAGCTTAAAATTAATGTGAGAAAGCAGATTACCCATGATCTAACATTATAGTATACTAAACCTGGAGACTTTATTTCTAGCTGTGTTTTAGTAAGAAAAATGTGTATTCCATCATCCATAGAAGCTTGTTAACTGTATACACATGACTTACATTCTTATCCCAGAGAACACTCTTAATCAGAGTCAATATATTTTTCATCCTGGAAGAAGATAAGGCAAGCAATATAAAAGCTTGAGAACTCAGTAATATTATTTTGCTTCATAAATACAAAGACCAGGCTTCTTTTTTTCTGAAAAAAAGAAAAAAGAAAAAAGAAAAAAGGAAAAAGAAAAAAGAAAAAAGAAAAAAGAAAAAGGTATCATCCAGCTACTGAAACAGCCTTTTGAGCATTACTTTTATTCTAGAAGATATATACACATATTTATTTGCATAAATTCATGTGGGTTTTTTTTATTACATAAAAAAAATAAACCCAAAAGAGGAAATGTAAAATCTCAACAGTAACAGTTCCTAGCTTCTTAATTTTGGAAGGAGTAAAAAGTATATAGAAGACTCTTGGTCTTTGTTCCACGTTGGAGGTTAAGACTGCCAAAAATGAACAATGCGCAGGTGTTCTCTGACTAATGATGAAACCAAACCAGGTGAAACTTAGCTTTCACAAGAAGCATTCCTGTGAAGGAGCCCTTTTTGATTAAACCAGTCCTGTGACTTTGACAAGCCGAGGGAGAGACACCTGCAGCCTTTCAACCTACACTAGGACTCCTGGGTTGGACTTTGGTATAAGTCTAGTGTATTCTGTTTTCAGAGGGGTAATCAGGAGGTCATTTGTGGCTGACACATATAAAGAATATCTACTTGTTGCTCAATTATTTACTCAGAAAATAGGTACAGCTTTCACACTAATCTCCCTGAATGGAGAATTCAGGCCAATGTGTTCAAGCTTGAGCACAGCACAGAGTTACTGCCTCTGGAAACAGAAGTGTCAACAACTGCTGAAAGAAGCTGAGACTTTTCTATGGAAATTAATGAGGGGCACTTCAAAACTTCTATAAGAATTTTGAAGTTTGGAACAGCTATAGTCATCTAATATAAATATCCCATTGTGTTGATGAGACAAACCTTCCTAGATGACACAAAGCCCTTTCTGGAGTGCATGTTGCTATTAGGACATTGTCTCTTTAGCCATTTTGTGGTAGGCTCAAGGTTTGCTAAGAAACCATACACAAGTGCACACTGCTTACATGGCACTGTAGGAGAATTCAGGTACAGAGGTCTCCAAAAAATCCAGAAAGTTGTTCTTTCGTATTTTTTATTCCTTTTATAGGGGTTTGAATTGACCAAGGGCTTACATACATACTGTAACTAAAATAAAGATACATACATAAGAACCTGAATGGTTTTAACACTTGTGGTAAAATCTGTAACTTAATTCCCTTTGCTGATCCTGATCTTGAAAATGTGACCCATCCTTTCTATGTTATGCAAAGGAAATTCCTCTCTGATGCTTTCACAAGTTACTGATGGACTCCAATTATTACCCATGGTTAGGTCTTTCTGTACTGCGCTGGAAACATAAAGCTGCTGAAGTAACCAGCTGAAATTCTGCGTGGCATGAGTTAATATGTGGTGTGCATAAAACTAGCCACATCATCTTCATGGGACCATATTTTAACTTGTAGAGGAAGCCAGGGCATGAATAGGTGTGCCTGGTGTGCATTCACGTGCAGTGGGGAGATGACAACACCCTAAGATTTCTGAGCAGAGCTATAGTTTCAATTCTTATTCTATATTACAGAAAAAAAAAGAAGAAAAAAGAAAAAAAAATACTAACTAATGTGTATAGTTGAGCTACTCCTACCTCTCTGTGCCACAAAAGTGAGATTGAAGGACATCTGCATGGAAAACTCACACTGTTGTTTCTTTTGCAAAAAAAGGCTGTGGAACAAATTCTACTGGCTCTTAATCAGATGAAATTTCATCTCAATTAGTGTGCACCATAAGAACTAGTCCTCTTTTTGATGAGTAATAGGATTTCATTTCCATGGCTCTCAATCTGGTGTGTATACAGTAAACACATTAACAGGAACTAAAGCAGTGGAGAAATACAAGAGAAACATGGATGACATCTGGCTGCCTGCTGCTTACGTATCCACTTGGGTTTTTTATTTTAGTTTTGGTAATTGAAAACTGCTTTGCAATGTCAAAGGATATGCAGGATGCAGGAGAAGAGTAACAGTAAACCTAATTCATATCCATGTCAAACAAACAAGCAATCCATAGAACCCACTCATCTCCCTGTGAAAATTCCATACAGACATGCAGAAAAAGTTTTTGATATTTTCTTCATGGAACCAGGTTTTTGCCTGGGAAAATGTCCCTAGACCCCTTTTGCAGAACAGTCAGATTCAGATCCCTCTTACTCCTGTTCTTGAGATTACTTTTTACCATTTCCCTCTCCTGAAATGTATTATCAAGTTTGTTGCAGCTTTAGCTTTGCTGGAGTTGTCCTTGCATAGAACCTGATTCAGCACAGTTTTACTCCCATTTATCCATGCCAAAGAACTGTGCTATTGAAATACTTAAATTTTCTGTAAAACAAAGGAAGAGGGCAAAACTAGTATAAAAGATGGGACAAGACAAAACTTAAGTGAAATAGAATGGAGCAGTGAATTGAGAGAGTTGTGATAAGAAATAATAAAAGAAGGGTAAAGTGCACATATGTAGTATATGAATAGTGATTGAAGAAGTAGATGAATAGAAATTGGAAGAAGACACCTAGAAAACACATACATAAATGGAAAATAACAAGTGCTGGAATACTGTATTTTACTATTTTACAGATAATATAGTTCTGGTATTTTAGTTTGTTTAATTCTGCCTATCTATTGACAGGGATTGTGAGTTCTTTAATTCAACAGTCTAGATCAACCTAGCTGAAAATAGCTTTTAAGTCTGTTGATTTGCTTTTCACTGCAGCAGGCAAAGTCATGTAGTTCAACATGGAAGAAGTGTTCCTTCTTTGGAATGTAGAATTGAATAAAATGGGGGAACAAGTGAGAAAAAAAAAAGATAAAGATTTTTTTCCTCCTATCTTAGTGCTGAACTATAAGAGATCTCCCTTGAGGAAGTTAGAATCAGCTATTTTGTTCCCTCCCTTCCCTAAGGTGTGCTCCCTCCCAGGAGAAAAGACAGCCATATGCTTTTTCCAAGCATGGGTGACCTGGGATTGAGGTGGATCCTGCTGCTGGAACTGTTCCATTTTGCAAGGAATAGTTAAATATTTATTTTGCTAGAAGGACTATGCCACTGTATCACTGCAGTCAGGCTGCTCAGTGGGACACAAGCTGGTAGGAAGTTCTCACCTGCCTTGGGTGACTGCTCCAACCACAAAGCTCTTAAACCCCTTATTCACTGAAAGTAGTTTGTGTTTTGCGCAAAGGGCAACAAAGATATCCAAAGGTTTTAAAGTATCCCAAGTGTTCTAAGGCATGATGGTTTAGGTAGGTGACTGGAAAATGAACATTCAAATGCTTTCAGTGGAGAACACAATGGGGCACAGATTCCTCATCTCCTGAGGGAACTCTGTACGGGAGTATCCATGAGTATTCCCAACAACGATATCCCCGTTTGAGAAGAATAGCCTCTTGTCTCAATCCAGAATTCCTCCCCCACCAGCACTCCAAAATAGAAACTGTCAGTCCAACTGAAACAGAACTGAAATTCAGGGAAAGTATTGTTTGGCAAGAAAAAAAATCATCAGTCAGCTTTACTACTTACCTTCATCTTTCATCATCAGAAATGCTCTATCAGGGGATTTTACAAGAGGGAAAAATCTAATTTGTAAAGGAACATTCTATTTGAGATTACCTCAAATCTAAGCTTTCAGAACAAGTTGCTGTAATGGGAAGAAAGAAAAACTAGCTTTCCTTGTTATTAATATTGGCAGAGAAGAAACCTTCCTCACATAACATTTTTAGATGGATGGAGCTTGCTGTTAAGAGAAGGGCAATGGAGGGAAAATAGATTTAGTATGTTAAAATAAAAAGGGATTTTCTGGAATAATTTGTTTAGAATAAAGCATTAATTCATTAAGAATTGCAATTCGTATTTATTTTTACTTTTTTTTTTGCAATGCATTTGTGGAGATGTAAAAAAATTACTGATTTATTAAATTTCTAGGTTTAGTTTAATAGAGTTATTTAACATATGCAGGAACAGTATAAAAACAACTGGCATTTTCCATCTGTTTAATAATAAAGGAGAACAACTTTTTTTTAAAAAAACCATTCATATCAGTGGTTTTACATAGAAAGCTGAATTTTAAACTGAGAGGCTGTTCCCCCAGAAGGAATTACTCTTCTGAGTAATTGAGATTGATTTGCTCCATCCTGTTGCCACCATGTGAACCTATGCTTGTCCAGCCTCCTCCACAGGATGCTGACTCAAAGGAGGAGGAGGTGAAGGGGCAAAGATTACAGGCACACTGGCATGGGCCTGTGGGAGGCCAGTGATACTCTCTGTTCATAGCCATGAGTACAGGCCAAAGCTAAATTACAGTTCATAGAAAAAAATTGCTCTAGCGATTCAAGCAGACAGGAAGATATCCTTTACCTCTTGATGTATAAACCTAGTTTTTCCCAAATTTAATTTCATCAGGTTACTAAGCAAGTTCCTAGGAAGCCTCTGGAGTTTGCTATATGAGGATTTGCCAAGCTTACCCATATTTAGTTATGAAAAGGAGATTCCTTCTGGACAGCTCACTGTTTTTCTTCACCTTAAGCTATTCATATGGCATCAGAGTAGAAAAAAGTTTTGGCCAGGGACCCAGCATACCTAAGCTAGATGCTCTGGTGAGCTTGATGTTCCATAGCTCCACAGCAAAGTAGATCTGACTCAACACAGTACTTACATCTCAGCCTATGCTTGCTTTTGTCAGTGGTCTCACTTGCTTAATTTATTGCTTAAGGTTTTACCAATTCAGGACCCTATTCAGTAATTGTTGGAACTTCCTGGTATTTGACTCTGATAGTGTCTCTATGCTGCAGAATAGAGTCCAGTGCATTGTGGGCACACCCAAGCTACATTTATTCCAGCAAAATCTCAGCAACAGCAGCGTCCTGTTGTGTATACATGGTGTGCCATTAGTGTGGACCAGGCTCCTTGCTAATTTACCCTGCTTCTCCTATAGGCTTATAATGCACACAGATGTCCAGCTGTGTCTACTGTCTACTACAGCTGATCTACTGCAAGTCCCTTAACAGGATATTTTAAAGCTGGCTTGTGTGTATACACACAGCAGTGATTGCAGTACATATATTGCTAAGGATTTACATTTCAAAAAGAAAAATGAGAGTTTGTCATGCAGATCACTGAAGGTTACAGAAATGGTGGGCAGTTTCCCTGCCCCAAGTGTTGATAACAATCTTAGGAATAACAGTAAATGTATAAGCAATTTCTAACTTTGGCATTTAGCCTGAATTTGTCTGGAGTTAAGATTGACAGCTAATTTTAGCACTTCTCGATGACTACTTCGATGATATTCCTTTCACTGTTATGCCTGGCTCCCTTCGTTTCCGTTTGCTACATTCTATATATTATTCATTAATAGAAATTTCACACATTCTCTCCCAATAAATAAATAAATAAGATAAATATACAGCTGGCAACAGGCTATAAAGCAATATCAAAATGATATATTGTGCCTGAGTCCAACCTAGGGACTACTGTGAAATATATTGGAAAGGCTGAACCCTCTGATGGATAGTATCACTAAACCATTTGAACTGAAGTCTATGCCTTAAGGAAGACTGGAGGTATTGTAGAATCAGCATAAAAGTTCACTTTATATACCTTTCACCTTGAAAAACAAACTTTATTTTAGGCCAGTTTCACACACTGTAAAAGCTGGTGTGGAGGAGGTAATACTCTTCCGCCGTTGCCACTTGCCACCTCCTCTCTCACTGCTGTCAGCGCAGGGCATGTTTACACTGAGATCCAAAGGTGTGACTGCCATCCTGCAGTTATACCCTGGGCAGCTGTAAACTAGTTAGGTCTGATACCAGTTCAGCTGCTGGCAGCGTGGGGCTCAACACAGGGCGTGCAAAACATGCCAGCCACATGGAGTAAACATCTAGGGCAGGTATAGATGGAAATGTTGAGATACACTCAACTCCCCTATCTGGAAGGAGCAAGGTTTGCACTGAAAACTGGCTAGCTGTATCAGCACAGCATTGATCCTGCGCTAATTCCACAGTGCCTCTCAGGAGAATTTAGGATTTGGGCACAATACAGTGTTAACAATTCTATGTTATCCATCTCGAGAGCTGTCTGGCATCCATCTGGTCAGGAGAGTAAGAGGGGGAGTTCAGGTGTCCAGAGATATCTACCCAGGAATGCTGTTGAGACTGTCCTACAACTACATGGCTGCTGGCTTTCAAAGAGGTTTGGTAAAGCTGACTTGGGGACGTATGAGCTGGCTGCAGTCACGTGTCTCACTGCAACGTGGACACTGATTTTGCACATAAATACTGAAAAGCTGAGTTATGACTGAAAAGAAACAAGCTCTTTTGGAGTTCCAGAAGACTGGTAACAGTGGGGAAAAAAAAAATCTATGTCAATTAGGTATGTCAGTAAAATGCAAGAAACATGGCTATTGAAAGAAAACCTCCAGATATTAACATGCCTCAATAAATGAGCTAAGTGATATCTAGAGTTATTTACTGAGCAGTTGTGTTTCAGTTTCAGTCAGAGGATGTGGCCAGGACTGCTGACTTACTGTGGTAAATGTTAAATAACTCTGAACCACTGCTGCTGAAGGGGGTAAGGATCCAAGAAGTGTTTGAAGAGAGTATATTTGGGCTGTACTGACATAACCTTCAGAGTGGAGCATGTACAACCCACACTTTAATATACATAGGAGCTACTGTTTCTTGTTGTGTTTGTTTTTCTCCTGTCTGCTGTGTCTCTAAGCCTCTAGCTGTAGAAAGATGTTAAAACTCACCCGAAAAAATGAAAATCTGCCTGAAAGCAGAGACTGGAAAAATTAAGTGCAACTCTGGGGCAGAAAAAAAAAATGGAAAAAATGGAAAAAAAAAAAAAAGAAAGAAGGTCAAAGACTAAAAGTGGGGAATGAGAGAAAGGAATAGAGCACTCTGCAATTTGGGAATCACTGGCCAGCGCCAGGGCTGCTTTCTCTGGAGACCTAGCATGACACTAAACCAGGAAATTCCATAGTCACCAGGACCTCCTTCTTCTTCCCATTAGAGCTATGTACGTAGAAGGATTGCAAATTGTGTTTTTACAACTCAGTGGGTATGACCTCGTTCCTCCTACACCACAGAGGCTGCTTGTAGGCAAGGGGGAGAATTGAATAAGCAAGGTGAAATACACAAGTTTATTTGTAGAGAACTCATCTATTTTTTTTTATTCACATACATGCATGCGCACATTTGACCTCAATAAGATTGGAAAAGTAGCATTCATCATTTTGAAAAAATAGTTTCAAACACTTCTCCCATTGCTAATGAGCTTGTGTTGTTCTAGTTATAAGTATCCATAAAAATGTGTGTAATGTCGTGTTAGGCAATAATTGAATATCTGTGAATTATTATTATTGTTTTCATTCTACTGCATTCTGTTTAGGTAGTATTAAGCTCTCCTCAGCCTACATACAAATGCAGGCATTTCCCAGAGCTGAGGATGTGCTAATCAGTATGATGAAAATGTTCATGGCAATCTATGAAACTGATCCTCATCGAAAATACAAAGTTTGGCTGCATGTAAATGAGCACCCTGTGCAAACAGCACTCTCCAGATATTTTTAAATTTTTTTTTTGAAAGTGAGGTTGATAAAAATGGCTGTCAGATGCAGACCTGTGAGCAAATGGAATTAAACTGCCAGAAAAATCATCTTAATCTTAAATCCTCAAGTCATGCCCTCTGTTCAGCATGCTTTAAAAACCTCCTTAAAACAGACTTTAAATCCTGCTGAAGACAAGGTAGTTTATGAAAATAGTTTGGGGCTTTCCTGAACCGGTGCATAGAATGACAGCAATAGACATATTTTTCAATATACTTGCAAGTTCTTCTCCATTAGTCTGGAACAATATACCAAAGTAAACTTCTGTGACACAGGCAATAGATAAACCGTCTCCTTTTTTCAGTATAGATACGCAGTATTTGAGATTAACAACATTCATTACCTCAATTAAATGATCCATAGTTCTGCTGTATGGATACTCAACCCCCTCCACTCTCAGATATAAATGTGTGATATTAATAGTACTCCAGCAAATCAATGCCTACCTGTTAAATATTAATATTACACAACCTGTTTAATGAAATTATGTTTAGAAGCAACTGATCTAAATGAATCCCAAGTAAGAAACTGGCCATTACTATGAACTGCATTCTGTACTGAGAAATCAATCTTTTCCCACCCTGTCCTCCAAAGCTCATCAGATATTTAAAGCATCAAATGAGCCGTCTGCCTTTCACCATTCTAAGCTATTTATGCACTTTCATAGTAGATCAAAAGGCATTAGTGCAATTATTACAGAGATTAAGAATATAAACACACTGAAATGACTGTTGTGTTTCTTTAAATGTAACCTTTCTCTCCTCATTAAAATGGTTACTGGTAAAACCATTTTCCTCCCCCTGGAAGGTACAGAGTAAAGCTAGTAAAAGAAACTAAATACCATTCATTATTACCAGCATCTGTAATTGTTTGTATTATACTTTATGAAAAAAAATATATAAAATGCCACATTTGAACTCTGGACTATTAAACGTGTCAGCTCTATTATATCATTTCTGAAGACCAATTTGCCTTTTTTTTTCCAAAGGTTGTAATGAGCCAGGTTCATTTTGCTTTCTACCATTTATCTTTTCAGCAGTAATGGAAAAATTTTCCCCTCAGGCACAGCAAGTTATTCTTATCTTAGACAATTAGGCAGAAATGAAAGGGATCATAAAGGTGAGATTTCTTCACAAACAATGTGATGTACTTTATACCATTTAACACAGAGGAATATCTGACAAATAAATTCTGAATGAAGGCAGTGTGGCTAATAGCCAACTCTGAATAATGCTTCAGCTTCTTAGCACATAAGAAAGAGGGTAGGCACCCGGGGTCACTTAGAGATATACTTACTCTCTACTTCTGTTGTTGACAGTATTTCATTTTTTAACAGAGCTTGGAGAACTTACAGTGACATTGAAAATAAACAAGCCTGTGCAAAGAAATTAATTCATTATAAGGTAAAACAAACCCCACACATTTGGACAGCTTCCTTTATCAGCAAAATTTACTTGGAAGGTTTGCAGATATCAAGGCGGGGGGGCAGGTGGTTGGGGTTGTTTTGGGTTTGTTTTTGGTTTTGTTTCTTTGTTTGTTTGTTTGTTTGGTTGGTTGGTTGGTTTTGGTTTTTTTTCCTTGAACTTTCTTGAAATTCATTTTATGATTAAAAAGTACATGATAAAAAATACATAACATTTATAAGGCCCATTAGAAAGAAGAAATGACAGTTAATAAGAAAAATACTTGTAGCATTTTTTATATTATGCCCAACAAGCAACGAGGTACAGTACCTATATGCCAATTCCTTTGATGGATCCTTTTGGTGCCTGCATGTCCCTGTTTATGTGCTGGTGGTTGGGGATGACATAAAACACATTCAGGCCTCCTTTCCAGAAATCTTCCAGGGTATATTAACTACAGACTAGTTCCATCTCTGGCATTTTCATCATGAAAAGATGGATGAAAGAGAGAATTGATTTATAAGGTTCACTTATGGATTTCTAGTGCTTGTTTTTTGGCTGCTGATTCTCCATCCTCTGTGCACCATCCTTTAAAAGATCGCTAAGATATTTTGAGGCCAAAGACCTATCATATGGCCAGACTTTGATTAGTTTAGGATAAAATATTCTTCCATAGACTCTTTTAGCTTATGTGACATTACCACGTGATGTACCATTACCGGGTGGTACTAGTGTAGCTAAACATAGTTCATTCCCAATCAGTTTAGGTGTACACACCCACTATAATTAGCCTGTCTTCTCAAATGCAGAGTATGAGGATAATGACATGAGTCTGTGAGAAAATCCACAGAGAAACAATGGCAAGAATTCACTGTGCAATAGCTGCTTAGTGATGTCCAAGGGCAGTGTTATCCCTCAGGAGTCACAAGGATTTGTAACTCTTCATGGAAGAAGGGGGAGACAGCTCACATTTACTGGGTGTACCCCAAGATTAACATAGTACGCGTATAGAAAACTGTTACTTCCTCTGTAAGAGAGAAAAATTGCTTCTTATTATTCCACTTCAGTGCAGAAAGAGCAGCAAGTAAAACACTGCACAAAAATGTTGCCTCGTGCAATGTAGTAGTACATACTTATTACAATAATACAGCAATACAATACAATAGTATTCTACATGCTACATATGCAAATAATACAGTGCATACTAGATGTCTAAATGCATGTTGACACTGTTACACCAAGGAGAAGACTCTATCAACTATAGAATAAGAAGTGGCAAAGCTTCAACAGGAACAGAACTGTAGCCCCAGATCATTTTAGCATTGCAGGTCTCTGGAGAAGGAAAAGCGTTGGCATTGTACTTAGAGGAAATAGCTGCAATTAAATTCATTACTTAGACAAAATTACTTCTCCTTTCATAGATAAAATCTCTGATTCTGAAATGGTCTAGCTGAAGTTGTAGAGATGGAAAGATCATGCTCCCTGGTGCTTACTAACACTCTTACTGCCCTTCAGATTTGCTGGGAAGCTGCTTGGGTGAATGCTTTGTAATTCAGTTCCTTCAAACCAAACTTAAAATAGTTCAAATAGGTATTTGGTATTCAGCGAAAGGGAGCAGCACATGCCTGCCCAAACAGTGAACTTGGGGAACATGAGGAGCAGCACTACTCATTAAAGGAGGCAGGAAAGATCAGAGAGAAGGCACCAGCTTGGGTGAGCTGGTGGTTTTTCAGCTGCAACAGCTGCAGCCAAATGGTGGTGTGTGGTTTCTCCTTATATCCTCCACCCGGCTTTCCTGCTGGCTCTGGGATGTCCCCAAGCATTTTTAGTCATACTAGTGAGAATGTGCCTGGTCTACAAGGTGAGGGTGTGTGATGAGATCATCTCAGTGACTGTGGCCTTTCTAGATTGGCTTGTACAGTAGAATCCGAGTAACAGCATGTATATGTATATATGCACTGTATGCAACTGTCTGGAAATTGCTTTGCAACACCTCCAGAATGAACCCGGTTCGCCAATTAGAAAATAATGTTCTAGTGATGACCTCTGTTCCATGTATAGAGATATCTTTTCTCTTTCTGAGAACTGCTGAACTGGGAGATGGTGTTACTTTTACCCTAGACTCAATATTTTCTGATTTATAAATTTTTTATGTTCGAGTATTCTTCACTTTTGTCAAGGGTACCAATTAAGAAGTGGGAGCTCATGACTCAGGTTTCTTGAAATAGAGTTTGAGAAATCCTTCCACTCTGAGATGAATCAAAAGTCTACATGTACATTATTTGACATACCTAATTTACAGGATTATTACTGTTGCCAGTTTGACATTTTACACTTCAAATAAATTCACCCATAGGCACAAAGCCACTTTACACAGATTTTCTTATTTAAACAAAATGTCACCATGAGAAAGAGACAAGCTTAGTTAAAATTACCACTATCCTGTAACAAAAGGGTGCTGAATTTTCAAAATAGAAAGAATAAGTTTTGACATGAATAACACTGGCTGTCATCTGTAGAACTGGATCAATTTGGGAAAATTTGTACAGGACAAACATATTAAATTAAATATGTCCCCTAGTTTTTCTATATGCATCCTTCATCCTTAATATTAAGATGAATTAATAGCAATAAAGAGCTGAAGTGAGAAAAATATGAAGAAAACACATAAGAAGAATTTCTTAACCATGCTGCAGACTTTTGTTGTAATAAATGTCCCCCCATTCACCCTAAAATTAAAATAATAAGCATGTAATAGGTTCTACTGATATATCTGCAACAGTTCTTATAGCTCTGCATACATGGCTCACAGGTGCTTCATCATAGGATTACAATGATGCTTGGGGAGCAGAGGATAATCAGACAGCAGGGAAGAAGGCATGGAAGTATACAGAGAAAGGGGAAAGAAAGTTGATATGATCTAGTGTAGCTAATAAGCCTTCTCTGTAAGAGATTCAGATAATGAAAGTTATTCAGAATTTTTTTTTCCCTTCACCATTGTGGCTCTGCCAAACCAGAGACAGTTTTGGGACAGAGACTAATGTGACTGAAATGAGATAATCATACCTAGTCATCAACTTACTTCAGGTCACACAATATGACGGCCCAAAATTTGTTCTGTGGGCATGTTTCTAAGCTAATTATATGATGAGAAAATACAGGACTGTGTTTAAAATACATCCAGTGAGTTCTTTGGGACTTCTTAACAAGTGATTCTTGCATGTTTTCGGAAAACCTAGGGATCATCAAATATGCTGACCTTTCACTCTGTAATGATTTTTTGACGAAAAATAATTGTGAAGATAATCATGATCTCAGCTCATATCCAGAAATATTTCTTCATATATGATTACTTCAAGAATATGTAATGAAATATCTGGCAAGCAACCTTTCTAAAGACTGTCATCTTTTATTTTCATAATTATTCATTGCCTGTCAGAAAAAAGAAGGTGACTTACAAGAGTTCTTTAGTCAGAAAACCCAATGTTATCCTCCATCTCTCTCTAAAAATAACAAGCTATCATCAGGCAAGATAACCACCCTGATAAAATACCTTGGAAATAAAGTGAACTTTGCCTCATGGTGTGATCTTCCTGATGTTCCTATTGAAGTTCTTGATGTATATCGATATCTCATGTCCAGACATCAATATGACTTTCAGAGATTACGCATCAAAAGAGATTATCAGCAAACAGTTAAAGATGTGTTAAGGTTTGATATCGTGTCTGCTGTTCATATGATAGAGGCTTTCAGAGACACTTCCAGAACACATCATGTGCAGTACAAAGATTTTGACAGAATATGAAAGATATTCATAATGTACCAAATAACTAACAACCAATTCTCTGCCCCATTGATAGCAAGCCCTTTTTTATTGACTGTATTTTATACCTAAGAACTTTAAATCACCAGAAATTATAATAATCAACCATCTAACAATTAGTGAAAACACTTTGGAAGAAATTACTAGAACTGTGCAGAAGGACAAGAACACTTTCAAACAGACCAAAAGAGAGCTTAGTCACACTTACACACAGTTTCTGACACTAGTGCAATGATTTGGGGTATCACAACGTTCTTTAGCTTGGAAAAGTTAGAGAAAGGAGTATTTTCAGTCCTCTAAACCTCAGCAACATGCTCATATAACCCCAGGTTATCCTTTCAGGAAAGGATAAAGAAGTTTCTGTAAATGTATAACATATACCTTGCAATATTATCTTAAATACTTACAGAGGCTGAACACTGCATGTTTCTACCATCATGACAACGATATCCTGTTACTGACCATGCCACCAGTGTAGAGCTGTTTGTCTGGAATGCCACACTGGGAAAGAGCTTCCTTCTCAAGTTGATGCAACACCTGCAGTGGTCAATAGAAGCTGTTTACTGTAAAGCCACAATCATGAGCATAACAGTGGGAATATTAAAAAGAGCATAAAGACGTGCAGACAGTGAAAGCACTTGTCAAATGGGATGCAGAAAAAGAGAACTAGAAGCTGCAGGTGACAGAAGTGCACCACTGTAGAAGTAAATGAATTAGCTGTAGGTAAGTAAAGGCTAAATATGAACAGCAAAGAATGTAAAAGACCCATAAATATGGGTGCACACATAAATATGGGACTGGCACATCCCGTTGTCATAAAATTCACTTGTATGCTGTAATTATTCCTTAAATGTGCACTTCAGCTGAAGGTCTTGTGATATATGTTACAGGATTTAAAGTAAAATCCATATCAACTGATGGATAAAGCCACAGACAGAAGGAAAGTTTTGAGAGCAAACACTAAAAGTTTGTGGTGGTGATAAAAACTTGTAGCAATTATTGATTTTTTACATTGCTTTTACAGTTAACATGACAGTTATTTGAGTGAAACCAGATGTAAACAAGATACTGCAGAGACCATTATATATTAAATGCTATAAACTCTCAGCAACAAAGAAGCTCCACAACTGATGTCCTTGTGACACTCTGAATCATTTCAAAATAGCTCCACATCTCAAATCAATCAGAATATGAATGTCTATGACATCTTCTGTGCCTTCAGCAGGAGTCTGTAGCTTTGACATATATTGACTTCAACACTAGCTGAACTACAAAAATCTTTCCACAGCCAAATACACAGATCACAGCTGCTCTGAAGCTACTCTTCATTGTCCCAGAAGTTCAGCAGGCTCTAGTCAGCCTTAACCTTTGGAAAGCACAATGATGGGATAATTTAGCAGAATCAGAAAGCAAGTCCATAATATTATAGTATCCTTTTTTTTTTTTTTTTTTTCTTTTAGGCAATGCAGTCCTCATTACAGATTTTGTTTTCCTGATTTGTTCCTCAGCCAATGCAGTGGTGAAATGTCTCTTAAAGCTTAATTATCTTCAAAGGTGCATAACTTCTTAAGGATACTGATAATGATATTATAATTAAAATATTAATAGCTAATTGATCATTTAATTAAACCAAATCAGTCCAAAACCCAAGCGGAATTACCAAATAGTGTTCAAATAGTAGATGCAGGACTGTTGTGTAGGGTGACTAGGACTAGACCTTCTGGTGGCAGATTTGGACTGTGGGAGCCCTTGGTCTTTTCTGCCTGGTCAGCAACTTTCCATATGGTGGTGTTGGAGTCCAAAGGGCAAGCACTCAAGAAGGAAAAGGAAGGCGTCACTTGGTTGAAATTAAAATGCTGCAAAGACTGCTCAAGGAAGGCTCAGTAATCATTCCATGTTCTCTGTTTTTTATGTGCTTTCATTTGACGTTTGACTTATTTAAATTGTAAATCCATTAGAGGTAGAAGCTGTTGTTTAATTACACACATAGTTCCACTATAGGACCCTCACTGGATCATTAGCAATATATTTATTTAATAAATAACAATTTGTAGAGACAGATACAGAGTAGTCACAGGTACCTATGGCGTGGTAACACTATCTATCCAGTTCAGCTCTTTCTTACAGTGTTATTTTTAAGTTTGCTATTTAGAAGGTGTCTAAACAGCTCAAGATGACCTTACTGCTTTGACACTAAATCACAGGAAAGAGCTTCTAGTGTCAAAACAGTAAAAAGAAATGCCAAGAAATCCATGGGTACGCCATCACAAAATAAAGCCGTCAGCTCCTGCTTATAGAAACATCAGATTTACATTTGCTTCAACAAGTAGTAAACAGTCCTGACAAGTGAAATGTTTCTTATGTTTCATCCCAGCGAGGATTTAGTGGAAGACAAATGCTGCTGCTTCTGAGAGGTTCAAATGCAGGTCATGATGCCACTGGGAGGGCAAGCCCATTCTGGGGCAGCAAGAGCACTGCCCTCCCTGCTGTGCTTCCCAGGCTGGGCCGTGTCTCCATGGCTCTACTCACACAAACTGCTTCTGGTCCCCTTCCTCTCCCACAGAAAACCCCAGGGACAGGTTGCCTTCAAATATCTGGTGAAACCCAAGAGTGTCTAAGAGTCCCAGGCAGCCAGTGCTGCTTGCTACTGGTGTACAACCTGGCTTTCCTCTCTTGAAGTCTGCCGTGAGGACACCTTTTCGCTCCATAGGATAAATAGTTTGTGACTCCTCATAGGCTGTTTCCCACAGAGCTGCATACAAAATTTCACACATGACACAAATACAAAAATAAAAATATCTTTTTGTCCTCATGTGGTATTTTTTGTTGTTGTTTGCATGTTTCCAGGAAGAACTGCTAGTACTGTCTTTGGCAGTTAATCTTGTTTAGTCAGAATCAGATTTCAGGAGGGTGTGAGATCCTCGGCAGAAAAGAAAAAATTAAATAAAATTTATCAGTATATCTGAACAATACACTAAATAAATTAAAGTTTCTCCTTTAAAGGTTATCACTGGAATACTTGATACTTTGGCCAGTAGGAAGGCTAAGCTTTGGTTTGGTACTTTCGTTAGCAGAACAGTGTCCTTGGCCCTGCTAGCGGTGTTTACCATGAGCTCACAGTTCACATTGCATACTGTGGTGATTTATATTAAAACTGGGAATAGTAATGACCTCAGTTTTTTTAAATCTGTTTTACCACTTGATGACATGATCCTAATTATACTGAAGAGAGAGTCTCTGCAACAGTTCCCATTATTCTTAATTTAACTTCATAACTGTAGCTAAATCATTCTAAATATGCTTGGCCAAATACGTTTGGATTTCTCTTGAATGCAGAAGCCACAGACTAACATTATTACCAACATCTAAGCAGCACAGGGAGTGCTGCAGGAATCCAGAAGCAAAAAAGTTCCCATTACAAATGTTCATTCTTCTAGTACTTTCTCTCCTTTTTGAACTACTTCATGTTGTTTGGTTTGGTTTGGTTTTTTTTCTTTCAACTAAGACATGCTCTTTTGATTGCAACATCCTTTTCTTTACTGTGAATCCAACCTTTATAGTTTAAGATTATGATATACACAAGAAATAACTGCATATAAACATGAACTAATGTCTCTGGTCACACTCTATGCCCAGTACTGGAAAAAATAACTCTAGAAATCTTTGTCAGTCAAAGGAGCTTTGTGCAGACAGAATGGCACCAACTGAAGCAGTCTTTCTTTTGTTCTCTTGTCAAATGCAAAAAGCCTTTGAGCCAGTTAATCCTGATACTACCAAGAATTGTGATATTTGTAATGACATTCGTTAATAAAGAATTTTACTATATGTTCATTTTCCTAGGTATCTGCTGCTTCTACTGAACAACACCGAAGGAGCAGAGACATCAGATGTTCTGACCTTTCATTGCAAATACTCTAGCAGGCATCTTTTATTTTTCCATTTTGTTTACAAAATGTCCATAGAAATGCAGCAAAACGATCAAGTTAGCATACACAGCTTCTTTCTCTTTGTAGCTGTGAAGTTTTCAGGGAGTTTTTAAGTTTTACTGTAGCTCGTGCAAGTCTCTATTTTGTGTATTTTGACTGGAGTGTACATACACTCAACTCTCTAGAGGCTCCTTTTATGTTGCTTGGAAACACAACTGCATACAGCTGAGGAGATTTGTATTGTTCTGCCTAAAAATCAAACTTGAAACACATTTCTACAAAGAAGCAAACCAATTTTGCTGACAAGTTTATTCAGAATCTAGTCCAAATTTCCAAATAGACATTTGGAAAAAGTAGCAGCTCGGTGTCTGAGAGTACACGTTTCACACAGATTTGACATTTAGCTTAGATGATACAGACCATGAAGGTCTATAAGAGACAAGAATACAGATGTGTAATAGTTTTCTCATTGACATGGCTGTCTATATAAGACTTCATTAAAACTTCACATAATACCAGGAGCAAATTTATAGATATAAAATACAGTTGTGAAAAATGAACTAAGTTTAAATCTCAATTGCTGGTAAAAAATCAGGCATAACCAGTCCAATGACAACGTTATCATTGAAATTAATCAGCTTCCCACAAAAGAATCAGAAGAAAACAGTGGTTTTGCTACAGAAAAATGTAGCCATTCTAGTTCTCCTTAATATCCTTTGGCTGTACTTCATTATCTGAGACTGGTTTAGAAAACACTTGATAAAACTTTTGGTTTTAAGCTTGTGAAGTTGATGCTGCCTCTGTTTTGCAGTTTTGCTGGTTGCACCCCACCCTGACAATGTAGGTGATAAGCAGCGGTGTTTGCAGGTGTTCCCCTGGGTTTGCTTGTCTCAACACTCTGCTCTCAAGTTGTTGAAAGGAAAAAATATCTCAGCTTCAGATGCACAGAAAACAGATCTTCTTCCTTTGTAGCTGTCAATGACACAGTCCCGACACTGTGAACTCAGAAACTATTTCTGTTACCTTACCCAGGAAAGCTGATGAATTTGGACCTCTGTCATGGGACAATTCTTTTTCTTAAGAGTAGCGCTTATGCTCTGAAAGCAAACCATGGAACAGTGTCACAGAACAGCTGAGGAGAGAGGACACCTCTGGGGATTCTCTGGTCTAACCCTTGACTCAAAGCAGGGTCAGTGAGGACTAGTTGCTCAGAGCCATGTCCAGTCATGTTTTGAATATCTCTACGGACAGATACTTCACAACATCTCTGGGCAACCTGTTCAACCACCCCTACAGTAAAAAGGTGGGGGTTTTATGTTTAAACATGCCCTGTGTGTTTAAAAATGTACTGTATTTCAATTTGTGCCCATTGCCTCTCGTCCTGTCACTGGACAGCACTGAGAAAAGCCCGGTTCCCATTTCTTTGCTCCCCTTTTCGGGTGTTTATATACAGGGATCCCTCTGAGCCTTCTCATCTCCAGCCTGAACAATCACAGCTCTCTCAGGCTTTTCGTGTATGCAAGGTGCTTCACTCTTAACCAGGTTCATGGTCCTTCACTGGACTCACTTTAGCAAGTCCATGTTTTTCACTGCTTAGCCCAAAGCTCCACACAGCAGAATCAGACCTCACCAGCAGAAAAGAATTGTCACCTCCTTCAACCTGCTGGCAACTCTCCTTCTAACATAGCCCAGGATGCAGGTGGCCACCTTTGCTGCAAAGACACATAGTCAACTTTTTGCCTGCCAGGACAGCCAGGTCCTTCTCTGACAAGCTGCTTTCCATCCCCACTGTAGTCCTGCACCTGGGGTTTTCTCATTCTTCTCCTGTTGAGCTTCATGAAGTTTTTCTCTGCCCATTTCTTCAGCTTGTCAAGGTCCCTTTGGATGGCAGCACATCCAAGTAGTGTATCAGCTACTCCTCCCTATTCTGTATCAATAACAAACTTGCTGATGGTGCACTTTACCCCGGTGTTCGTGTCATTTACAAAGATGCTAAACAGTATTAGCTGTAGCTTTGGCCCCTGGAGCTCACCACTAGTGGCTGGCCTCCAGCTGGATGTCACATTGCTGATCACAAACCTTTGGGCTGTTTTCAGTCAAGCCAGTTTTCAATCCACCTCACTGTCCACTTACCTAATTTATAATTCATTTACCCAGTTTGTACTTCATCAGCTTTTCAATTATATTGAGGATATTATGTGAGAAAATGACAAAAGTCTTGTATTTTATTTCATTTTTAAGTACTCTTGCCCTTAGTTGTAATCATGAAGTTTTTGGTCAATTTTTCTTATTGCATAATTTTTCAAAGAGAATATTTTTGAGGATTTTGCTAGAATTCTTCCTTACTTTAAGGAAACTTATGACATTTTAAAGTTTGGCATTTAGAGAAATATAGTGTGCCTAGATCAACACGCTCTTTAATTTCAATAGTTCAACTAGATTGTCCGTTATAATAATTTTGAATTAATGTTTACCAAAAATTGTTTTGGCGTGCCCTAGTAATTTTTTTTTTCCAAATTCTTTTTTCATGAGAATTGCTGAGATTTTGACTCTTTCAATTTGCACTGTGTTTTGCAAAAAGTAATAAAAAAAATAAATTGCAGAGCTGGGAAAAGTATGTGCTGTTCAGCTCCACCAACTGTATATGGCAGCCTTTGTCTTCCCAGAAACTCAGATATAATCTATCATGTATGTGATTACATAAAGGATTACCACTTCATATTCATTCTTCTCATCTTTCTCGTAAGCTGTGCTGTGTACTCTGTTTATGCAATCCAATTAAAATGCCTTCATGCTTTAACGTAGCACTGTACATAACA
The DNA here is from genome assembly GCA_013400055.1 of Nycticryphes semicollaris. Classification (NCBI taxonomy): domain Eukaryota; kingdom Metazoa; phylum Chordata; class Aves; order Charadriiformes; family Rostratulidae; genus Nycticryphes; species Nycticryphes semicollaris. The sequence goes on from VXBJ01005625.1 coordinate 415,945, forward strand.
GTTATAAGAGCAGTCCACTGTTGAAAAATCTAAGTTGCAATATTTCTAGGTCATCTATAAAATGGTATTCTAGAAGATTAATTTTAATGCAAAAAATTTAAATTGGAAAGAAATAATTGCATTGTGTTATTGATTAATATAATGGCTGAAATCCTGAACCTGCTGAAGTTTAAAAGAGAATTTCACATTGACTTTAGCAGAGTCAGGGTATTATCCAATACATCTGATTCTGTCTTTCACATGCGTGCCTAAAGAGTCAATTATATCCCAACTTAGTATTAGTATTGTGGTAGTGTCAAGAAGCCTCAGTGAACGCCGCATTCTGATAGGTATTAAAATTTCATGTGGCTTATTAGTCTTACACATGTCACTCCACAGACTGCAGTAGGATCACGGCAGCCATATGTAGTTATATATTAGCAAAGAATCAGTGCCTTTCTCCTGTTTTGATTCTGCAATTGAGTTTAAGGCTCAAGCTGTAAAGTAAAATCCTTTTTTACTTTACATGATGGGTTTCTTTCTTTGAGGGCTTTTTTTTGAACATTAGGTTCAAAAGCTCCTTTCAGGAGGTGTTCTAGCCTTTTCTGAGACTGCCAGTTTTCACACTGGATTTTATTCCTAGATGAACACACATAGACATTCCCATGCAAGTCAGAGATGTGCCAGGGAACACAGGAAAGAAAATTTTTTCCCCTCAAAGTTCTTAATACCCATGAGCACTTGGTACTTAGAATTTGAGGGTTTAACTTAAACAACAGTTTCTAAGTAGCTTTGAGCAGATTTCTACTTAGAAACACATTTCCTGTGTTCCCTGGCCTCTTTCATTGCCTGAAGATGTCACATGAAAGCTTTACAAATGGAAAAATGGCTTCTGCTTCTGCATATGTGGAGCACAGAGCTCTCAGGTGAATGACAGAAGCCACAGCCTGTGCTTGTGACCAATGCCACCAGGGCTGCTGGGGTATGTATCTGTGAGCCACGTACCAAATAACATGCAATCAGACTTGGAGTACTGTGCTCAGGATCTCTTGGTCTGGAGATATGCAATCTCACACTAAAACCTAACCTTGCTTTTATTAGATGGTTATATTCCTATATGCAGCCAAGGAGATTTCAGAGATTCCACAGTGAAATAAAAAAAAAGGCCCCAAACCCTGTATTGTGATTAGGATCGCTTTTCTCAGTAAAATAGCTCCTTTGTAAGTTTCCAAGTGAAACTCAGGTCTCAGAATCTGTGCCAAATTAGGTGTCCTGGACCTTCAGGTTCTTGATTTTGTTCACTGAATGGTCTCATTATAAAGAATACCAGTCTTTACACGTCGTTCCTTAAATTAGGGCATGTCAACACCTGAGTTTCAGAATGGTGAAATGCAAATTTAAAGTGGAATAGATATTCTTGAATAAACCCGTGCTCAGACATGCCTTTGCACTAAGAATGAAGTCCATGTCTCCTCAGGCATTCACTTCCTTCTTAACAAACGTGATGGCACGATTTGTGCTCGTTAGCCTAGAATTTGGATAATACTTGTCAAATGCTAGCTAAGATCCTAATCCTTATAAATCCCAAAGCTAAACTTCAGCAGGTAACAACATAAAATCATTAACTTTTCCAACTAGAACTTAAGCCTGTCCTGGTCTTTATGTGGGTAGTGATGTTTTCTCTTCCCTTCAGCTCTGTGTTCTTTGCAGACAATAATACTTCTATCCATCCGTTTCATACCCATTGTAAAGATGGTGCAAATCAGCAACATAGAAAACAGCATTTCTGTTCTGAATTCTATTTAGTCATATCCACATAAAAGATGCTTTTGGAAGCAAAACAAATATGGGTTTTAGAGAGCAGAAATTTTGGCCGTAATACACTAAGACAATATTCATGTCTTTCATGTTCAAATCACAGAGCCGGTCTGTCACACTACTGTCACTGATGTTAATGACACTATCAGCATACTATAAGATATTAACCCCTTGTGATCTGGTCAATGTGTGAAATGAAAGTGAAACGTAACGCTTGATCGGTTGATCTGACTGAGGTATCTCACCGATACACTTCATAAATCAGCTGGAGAACATGCTAACTTTATAAGTATGAAAGCTTACTGGAAATGTTGACATATTATTCAAAATACTTTGAAGTTATGTAAATTTATGTTACAAGTTCACTTCTGCAGATAGTTCTGTCTTGAGTGGAGTTGCTTGGCACATTTTTAAATTTTTTCTTAGATTTCAAGTCAGTCCAAATAGATTTGCAGAAGCAGAAGATGAGTCCTCCAAGCACCAAAAATTCTTACTCCAGCACGCTACCAGTACTAAGTCTCCAGCACAGCAGAATTCCAGTGAATCCATTTCTTAACGTTAAAACTCATATGTAGTCTGCTAGAAGTTAAATCTTCTTCAGGCAGACTGAAAGTAAATTGTGATGCTAGTCTTTAGGCTGCAGCTCACCTTGCCTGGTTTTGGTATGTATAACAGAATAAACAGGATAGGACTTAAGGCCCTTCTGACTGCTACAGGGAAGTTTGATAGACTTACGTGGACCTTTACTTGCTTTTCATCATGGGTGCTTGTCAAAACTGACAGAAACTATTTAGACAATGAAGTCTTTTCCATACATCTCTAAATTACCACACCATACCAAAGGTTTTCGTCAAATTAATTAAAGCTGCATAAAGGTCATGATTTGCTCTTGACAGCATTGATTTGTGAAGCAGTGAAAACTACTTCAAGACTTTCACAGCTTGCTTTGAACCCACAGTTGTGATCCATCTGAACTACAAAATGTCACATCAGTCACTTGAGGAAAATCTGCAGAAGGATTTTGCCCACTATGATCAGCATAAGTATGCCCTTTGAGTTGGTATACAGTGAAATTCGTAACTACTTAATAAAAATGAAGAGTTAGAAATGTGATTAGAGTGAGGAATATATCATAAGGCACCTTCTTGCATTAAATATCAGAATCAAGAAGGTTACTTTAGTTTTAAATAGCAACATTTTCTCATTTACAGAGATTTATATTTTAAATCCAGTATCTTTTTGACATAACCAAGGACTAGTAGATGCCGTGTGGGCTACATTTGAGAGATCTGATTGCTAGCCTTTACTTATCTGCTCTTTTCCTAGCTGCACCAATTTTCAAAAATAATTTGGATTGGTCAATTGGTCAGCATTGTCACCTTCTTTAAAAGAAGCCAAAAGGTTTGAGCAGGTTTGAAGGAAAGTGAAGCTGCTTAGCAAGTTGCCTTTAGCTGATTTGTCAGACTTATACAACGTACAGAATATCCTTAAACAACTTGAGCATATGTAACATGACATATCAGTTCCAGACTTTAGAAATAATCTTACTTAAAGGAAAGGTAATATGAAGACCATGATAATAGCTTCTTATTCAAAGGTGTGCAAAGCTTAGTTTGTGCAAAGGACAGTTATATAAATCTGTCTCTAAATGAAGTAATCAGCTTAATTGCATGTTTGCCTTTAAGCATACACATAATTCTATCGAGCTGAAGGGGATCTGGGAGATCTGTGAAAGATGCAAGAAGTATTAACTTGTCCAAAGAGAAATAGGGAGACTGGTGCTACAGCCTGTCAAGTCATGTGCCTGCTGAAGGGGGGACTGAATTCCAGTCTATGCTCCAAAATTTTGTTGCAGGCCAATCTCCCCTCCCTACACAAGTGAGCATGTCCTGGGGTACAGAGTGGATCTAGATGTCCCTGATGCTGTACTTCCCACCCACAGCAAAGGGACCATTAGCCCTTGTTGACATAGTGCAGCCAATTCCTGTAGAAACAAGCCCAAGTGAGATCAGTGTCACCAGCCTCAGATGGATCTGCAGTCTGCGAGTTGAGTCTTCTTGAATTATAGTGCAAGATGCACCTACAACAGAGTCAGTATGCACCATAAATATCACAGCCATAAAAGCTTACTTGGCTGAATCCTGTCGTGGCATATCAGGCACAGACAGTGTGTAGAATTCAACAGAGCCTTGTCCTGCTTGCCCCAAGAGTTAATTTGGCCTGTTATTGTTCTTGTCCTGTTAACATTTATTTGCACCTAATAAGGTATGAATTCATTACTTGTGGTATATGTCCTAACATTTAATCCCACTGTGTCATATTTTAATTGGACAGAAAGAGTATCTAAATGGTTCTAATTCCCCAAGGATGTGGTTATCCAGTAATAATCACAACCCTTGAAGTTCCCTTATTACTTTTATTAAAATAAAATCCTTCATGACTGAAATACTACATATTTTCCAAATTGCATCAAAATGCATTTGATGGTTTAAAAGAACAGAATGCAAATTTAGTTCATACAAGACTGCCCATAAGTAATAGCTTATAGAGCACCTTTCACATAACAAGTCCCCTAGTTATAAAATAATAACACTTCAAACACTTGAGAAATGTGTCTGGAAGCATCACATCTTTATACACCCCATGAGGAGGCCATGAGGCTCCAACCAGTAAGTATGGCTTGAGGCTTCAGTCTTTGTTATGTATATTATATAGCATGTGATCAGCTGGAAATGAAGCACCATTTGCTGTCACCTACTGGGCCCTGGCTGATTAAATAACTACATGCAAATCACAAAGAAAAGAAATTGCAAAAAGGAAGCTATCAATCAAATTTCAGCTTGGTCCTTTGGGGTACATCTATGCCAGTCAATGAAACAAGGCAGGACTCCTTTTCTGAATCAGAGGGTAAGAGGCAAAGCGCAGCTCAATGCACAGAGCTAAATCACAGAATCACAGAATGATACGGGGTTGGGAGGGACCTCTGGAGATCATCTAGTCTGACCCCCCTGCCAAAGCAGGTCCACCTAGTGCAGGTTGCACAGGAACCCATCTGGGCAGGTTTTGAATGTTTCCAGAGACAGAGACTCCACCACCTCTCTGGGCAGCCTCTTCCAGTGCTCTGCCACCCTCAAAGTGAAGAAGTTCCTCCTCATGTTCAGTTGGAACTTCTTATGTACATGTTTGTGCCCATTTTCTCTTGTCCTCTCACTGAGCACCACTGAAAAAAGACTGTGCCCTTTCTCTTGAGACCCACCCTTTAAGTATTTGTAGGTGTTGATCAGATCCTTTCCCCTTATGCCCAAACAAGGGAGATATAGTCCCTCCTGATGCCAGTGCAGACACCACCTAGAAGAAACCTGGGTGCACATCAAGGAGGAACCTTTGATCTAGCCATAAGCAAGAGCATGCCAGTGCCTGGGCCATTCCTTCTGACTTGGATTGACATCACATGGACCATATATGGGAGAGTGAATGTAGTTTTCTTGTCACTAGAAATGAAGTCAGCTCTGGTTTGGAGCTTGCTGCAAAAGAAACAGGAAAAGCAAAACATTTAAGAGTGAAGTCTAGTTGAAATTATGAAAAACATTTAAGTAGATGGAAAATAATGAACTTTTCTAGAATGTGCAAGGACATCAACGCTAACTTAAAATGGTCTCCTTGAGGTAAAGACGAAACACCAGGAGACCTTTTAAGACCCCAGTGTTCTTGTTTTTCTGTTTTAGTGAAGATGCTATGAGAGCGAATGGAGTCCCAGTAGAGCCTGCCCAGCAGCAAGCATCCCCTCCTGGCAGGCACATTCCCCCTCAATGTTAATTGCAGTATACCAACTCCTGACAGCCTTTTAATAGGCAAGGCAGGAGGGAAGGTGGTATTTTGTTATAGGTCTTTATGAAATACTAAAACGCAAATTTAAAATGCTTATTACACTTGAGTAGTTCCACTCTACTTAAATATTGGCTCCAGGTTTGCTTCATTATCCTCTTACTGGTAATTAAGCTACCTAGGGACAATCAGCAAATAATAAAAAGCTGTGGTGGAGGAAATTAGTTTAGACTACAAAGAATTGAATGAAATTATTGTGCAAAATAGAAGAAAGCAACAGCATATAAAAGATATTTAGCTATCTCTAGATAAATACATTCTAAGGGCCATAATATTTCTTAGACATGAAATATATAAATTGAGGGTTTGGAGAAGTTCCTTCTCATTTCTCCTCAGTGCACTTTATTAGGTAGATGTGGCCTTTCACTAACGTGTGATCAATGGACTGGTCATTTTTCTATAGTTTCAGCTGTCCCTAAACCAAAGGATAAAGGCAATGCTGGATGAAGCGTAAGTCCTCTGTCTACCTCTGTCTTCCACCTCATTGACTGAAGACTACGAACACATAAATACAGGAAATAAGCTGATTTCTCCTACCCTAAGATGGAAATGAGCAAATCATTGGAGTCAGATCATCCTAGAAATGAAGCCAGAAGCTTGGCTAGGCATACCTGTGCTCTCTTTCTTTCTATCTCCTCCTCCCACTGTAGCTCGTGTATGGGGAATGTAACTTTCTTTACTTGTCCTCTGGAAACTTTTCTGACTCCAAGCCCTAGGCAGAACAGGGCAGGACATGTTAACAATTGTGTTTAGAAGTGAAATTCTTTGAACATTCGTGTTGATTTTATAGCATACACTTGAAAAAGATCTCTTTAAAGGTCCCTTCCAACCCAAATGATTAAAGGATTCTATGAAAAAAAAGAGTAAGGCATGACCATTTGAGAGAAGGAAAAGCAGAATTGCAGGAGGAGATTTTATTTCATGCAGCAGCAGTAACTCCTAGCTAAATGATTTCAGTTAATTTGTCTGAACCAGATTGGAGGACAAGTGACACACAAGGGATATAAAACCTAGCAGTTCACTGCTCTTTCTCATCCACTCTGCAAACACTGATGTAAAAACTGTGGGGGTTAATTGATTCCTACAGATGTGAGGGAAAAATCAGCCATCAGAAGGCAGGTAAATTTCCAGAGGCAAAAGCCTTATACCGTGAGGGAGCTACATTAAATGAACAACAACCCATGCCCTTTTAGAACTCGATGGGTGACAAACCACAAAAGAAACTGAGTGCCTTCATGATATACTTTAAAGAAAATCATGCCCTGGACCTTAAATGCTGACAGGCGTTTTCATCAATTCATCAGTTACAGAAAGTGGCTGTACAGAACTAGTGTCTCTACACGTGACGATAGACACCTTTGATACCACAGGAGAAAAAGACAGACTCTCTTCTCTGTGTGACTCCTAAGCACTTAATATGTTAATAAAATGTTTTGGGGTTGGTTTTTTACATCTTCAACTAGATCAGTCCCCCTCAAAAACCTGAGTTTGTTCAATTTCACACTGCAATGGGCAAATTGAAGACAGCTGGCTTTACTCATCTGTGATTTTTTTTTTGTTTTGATTGATTAGTTGCTCTGTTTGAGGTTTTAGTGGAAGGAGAAACAAATAATGTAGCCAAACTGCTAACACTATAATTATGATTTTATTATTGTGCCACTACTCTATTACCTTAAACTTTTAGGACATAACAGAAGTAAGGCTCAGTGAAAGCAAATGTATCCATGGCGAGGCATGAAGATACACCCAGGTTTAGTAGCTTTCTGATTTAATATATTAGGGCTTTAAAATAAAAAAGAACTAAAAAGTAAGTAAGGTCATTCCCTGTATTTATATCTACATTTATATTCTCTGCTGTCCTGATGGTATTGCCATCAATCCAATTCTACCGTAAGATAAAGACATTTGGTGCATCTCAAGATCCAAAGCTCCTGAAGTCATGTGATAACTCCTTCTTTTTAACTCTAGTAAATTATCTGTCCTCAGTGGTACAGTGAAAACTTTGTGAGTTCTAAAAAGTCAAAAACCCAAAAGGTACATGAAAAATCTTAAAATGTGTGTGAGTCTTCGAAATATGGTTTTAATCCTTCCTTATGATAATCAAAGGGTCTAGCTCTATATTTTTGCGTATGTATGGCAGGTAAGGCTGAATACTTAAGTTCTATTCACAACCATAGTAAAAGAAAAAAAATAATCTATGCCTGGGATATACTCCCTATGAAAAAAGATTGGTGTCCTATGAACATCATTATACTTAATTGCAAACAAGCTTTCACGGGCTATTTCAAGAACATAGACAGATTCCCACACATTGTAGAGACATCGACTTGAACAATATTTATTTCATTATCAGATGTAAGAATAATGGCAACTGGTTTTAAAGTATTCTGTTAGATACTTTACATAGTTTTCCTTGTCTGTTGGTTTGTTGTTTGTTTTTTAATTAATGGCATTAATGGATTTTGGTGATTTAAAGAAAAAGAAATCATAGAATCGTAGGAACACAGAATAGTTTGGAACGGAAGGGACCCTTAGAGGTCATCTTTTCAAACCCCCTGCAATGAGCAAGGACATCTTCAACTAGATCAGGTTAATCAGAGCCCCATCCAACCTGACCTTAAAGGTTCTCAGGGATGCCACCTCTTTGGGCACCACGTTCCAGTGTTTCACTACCCTCATTGACCTGACTGCCATGATTTTGCAAATATCGCGGAGCGTGGTGTGTCAACTAGAACAGCCAGGGATGCATCTGGACTCTGGGATGCATCTCATCAGGTCCTATAGATTTCTGTACATTCAGGTTCCCCACACAGTCACTAACCTGATCTTCTCTTACAGTGGGAGGGACTTTTCTCCTCCAGTCTCTATATAGACAGAGGTTTTCTTAATCCGAGAGGAAAGGCATTTTCCAATACTGGATAAAAAAGTCATTATGCACATATGATGATCTGTATGATCTACATTTTGGAACTTAAAAAGTGACATGTGATGTATGAATTGTTAAATAAATATTTGTAATAGTGTGGTTATTTTTTTCAGTCAAGTGTTGTAAGGAGGAATTAACTAAAGAACTTCAACACACTTTTAAAAATGATCTCTTGTAAAACTGCTAGAAGCTAGTAAGCAGAATCCTTGCAGTTGTAAGCAGAAACCTTGCATTTTACAATTTGAAATTCTATTTCATATAATGATGTAATAGCAAATATTTTCACTAGGAAAGCATGGCTAACGAATATGTTCCAAAGTGGATCAGTTTAAAATCTTCCAAGAAATTAAGTGTACTATGACAACTCACTATGTAGGAGCTGCTCTACAATTGGCAATAAAAACAAGACTTATTTTCTCTTCCTGGCCCTAAGAATGGAGGAAAACAAAAGTTGAAATATGCTGCCTTCCTAATCTTGATGCAGGCTTTCCTGGGATAAAATATTAATATTGTTTTCTTCAACTAATACATCATAAATTATAATTCTATCAAAGTCTGTTAGGTGGCTTACTGAAAGACTGCTATTCATAGCTTGCAAAGTCACTTGTCCTGCAAGAAGAACATAATTACTTCACAAAGGTTTTTTTTTTTTATATTTTTTTTCAGTGAACTGTATTTGAAATTCTTTTATATTGATTTCTTTTTTTAATTTTTAATGTAAACAGAATATGGAAGGCATGATGATAATCAAGATCTATTATAGCACTATATTTAGTTCGGAAATAATAAAAAAAGATAAATAATGAATAGATGGCAAAGGCTTATCTTATTCCCCAGCCTGCTCCACATAGCGCTTTGTTCCAAAGTTATCAGCATTTTCAATAAAATGTATCAGTACAGTTAAAACTTTACTGTGATTCAATAGTGAGATTTATCCTACTTGTGAAACTCATGGGAGCTTGGAAGCTTCATTAATCTTACAAAGTCATGTTTCTTTTGTTTTCACATTCATTATTATAGAGCACATGGTTGTGGCCACCATCTTTTAGCCCTTTTACTGCCATCAGGCTGTGATTGTGTCTTGAGAGCTTTTTTAATGGATTGCCCATTCAGAACAGAACACACGTGGTGCTCCTGCAACCTTCAGCTCCTCAAGAAGACTACCAGGTATTACTGAGACATGGAAGGAAACACACTCTTGAGCCCTAGAGCTTGGTTTTCATAGAAATTATTTCAGTTACTTGGAGTGTATGATTAGGAACAAATCTAGTCCAAGCTGTTGCATGTAACTCAGAGATCAGAAAACATAACACACAGAGTAATATCAGAAGCATGACTGAAAATAATAAAGCTCTGTGCCCTCTACCTTTTCTGCATGTAGACTTATATTCCCACTACACAGTGAAGGTGGCATCAGCTAACATTCCTCTTGGAGATCCGGGTTACACTGCAGACCCTAAGTCGGTGAAAGCCTAAATGAGGGTAGATTTAGACTAGATATAAGGAAGAAATTTCTTACAATAAGGGTAATGAAACACTGGAACAGGTTGCGCGGAGAGGTCATAGATACTGCAGGCCTGGAAACATTCAAAGTCAGGCATGATGGGACTCTGAGAAAACTGATCTAGTTGAAGATGTCCCTTCTTATTGCAGGGGGGATTGGAATAGATGATCTTTAAAGGTTCCTTCCAACCTAAATTATTCTATGATTCTATGAAAGCGCACATCTACCCCATATGCTAAATATTAGGTGGGGTGTCTCTCGTGGGCTTGCTTGACACGTGTCTGTAGGATTAGAGCCCAGGCACAGCTGTCAGAGAGGGACAGGCTGGCCATCCATTCACATCCTCACCTCTCTCGCTGTGAGGGTTTGTGCCCCTTACCCTCCAACCAGCACCTCCAAAACAGAGTCACATTAGCAGGACTTCTCTGGAGGGTTTGCACTATTGCTAGCTGTGCACAGAGGACTTGGTCCCTCTTGCTAGCAACATTTGAAAGGAATTACACAAGGTCTCATTTTGGTAACTTTGTCAAGCACATGGCATATTAAAAGGAAGGGTTCTTCTCCTTTAACTAATTAGAAGTAGGTCTGCACAGGGCCTTTCTTGCCTAATTTCCACTTGGAACATTTAACTATTTTATATGCAGGTAAGATCTTTAAAAATCTTGTTCATTTCCTACTTAAACTTGAAGGTGCCCACTGGCTTCTTGTATCTGCGTTCTTACTCCAGGGTACATGTGAAAGAGCAGAAGACTTGGCAGCAGAAGCGCTTTACACTTTGCATACACTTATGAATCAGGACAGGTATTCTTGATGTGACCCACAAGCAGTAACTCAGTAAGTATTCTCAAGACTCATTTCTCCCACACATAAGAAAAGGTCACGTTTGTGCCCATGGTTTTTATCCTCCTCAGAGCGCTCACCTGGAATGTGTAATACCCTGTTTCAAATCTCCTTCTAATTTCTCCCTTCACTGCTGTGATTATTAAACATCAATATATTCTTGCATTGGAAATGTCTCTTTAGGCTGAGCTGTTGTACTTCTACCTGCATAAAGAAATACAGCCTCAGTCCTAGGAATAACAGCAACTGCAGGTGACTGTTGCAGGGGCCAGGCTCCTGCTGAGCTCATCACTTTTCTTGGTTCTGTTGGTGCTGAGCTCCTGTTGGACCTGCAAACAGAGAACAGCCTTCTGCAGTTTGCTTCTGGCGATTCTCCACCATGCACCTAATGACAGAGGTGATGAGTGGGGGCCCTCAGGCAATTTTACACCTGGGAGGGAAGGCAGGGGCTCAGGACCAACTTCTGAGTCCTTTGGAGACCCCCTCTTCGTACCCCAATGGGACAAAGAGAGGTTAATGGCACAGAGAAAGAGATCCCTTAGGACCCCACTTATGTTACTTACATCAGTGTTCATAACAGCCCAAAGTGCCTTCATGCCTGCAGCTGGCATATGAAGGCATATCCATGAAGGTCTGAGGAGCAAGATATCTCTAAATTTATTTTTCAGGCAGATACTAGAGGGAAGCATTTCCCTCCAGATGAAGTAACTCCAAGCTAACAAAATTGGCCCATTTATAAACAATATCTCTCTTCCAGTAAAGTCGCTGGACTACTATATATATGTTTCTTTACCGAAGTAAGTCTCATTTGTAGGAAAAAAAGAGAACTGTCTCTGCACAAATATGCTCTAACAAGTAGGTCCTGTAATTTCTCACACGTTTTATGATCTGTAGTTGTCTTCTATTCAGTAAGGCCCCAATAGGAACTAAGAGGAGAGTGAAGAAATAATATTGAGAAACCAAGTATCATATTTTTTTTTAGTGGAATTAAGATCCTTCTAGATACTACCTCTTTATTTCTTATTTTGATAGTTCTATAAATTCATTGTTGGCAACAATCTCACTCATGATAAAGTTCAGGGGCTTTCTCCACTAAATTTTACATCTCTCTCCCATACAGATGTTTTTCTGTCTATTGGCAATTTTTGGTGGTGGTGTTAGAGGAAAGTCATTCAAGGTGGGGCAACTTATTTGGCTGAATTTTGTGGGGGACTCCAGCAGAGAGGATAATTAAGTGGGAGCTTCATCGCGCTGATTCCTTCTTGCCTCAGAGATCTCTTCCTTCAGTGACTGCTTTCTTGGGGAAAGAATGTCATTACTTATGTACAGTTATGGGAAGAAAAAGTTGCAGGGGCACAAGGTTTTACTTCCTATTTTGAATATGTGAAGACTCCGCACTCCAAAGTCACTTTCTCTCTTTGGTGAAAATGTCACACGTAATTTGATTCCTTAAATTCAACTTCAGGTCCATGAAGTGAGGTCCCTGAAGAGGTCTCTGTGTGAGAAACCACTTGGGAACTAACACCCTGCCACGCTTGCAGAGCCTCTGCACTCTGAGCAGAGGGAATTGATTGTATTTTAAATCTTCCTATAAAGACTATTACTAAACAAAGAAGATCTTGTAAAGTACAGTGCATAATATGCTTTCCCTCCACTGTGTAGCTTGAGAACAGTTTCATTTTGTATTGTTAAAGCCGGCTGGAAATTTTCAGCTGCTTTGGAGTCTGCTGTCAATATCGGGGAAAAGTGAAAGAAAAACAATCAACAAATCAACAGTGAAAGAAAAACAATCATCAAATTAAAAAAAAAAAAAGGAGAAGATCAAAGAAAAGAAATAGAAAAGAAAAAAGAAACCTTTGGGGAATCAAGTATATAAAATTTCTGAGCATGGATTCCATCAGCAAGTAGATTGAGAATGTTATTATTCATAAGTATGTAATTTTACATCAACTGTGCCTGAACCACATCCAGAATTAAGGTACCAAAAACTAGTCTACCCCTTTCCCCTGCTCCCTGCAGCCTTTGCAGAATTAGCATGTAACATATTTGTATTAAGACTTGAAGGGGAAAAAATCTACTTCAAAAAAACCCACCCAAAACATAATAAAAGGACAGAAGAGAAGAGAGAAAAATTACCAATTTTCTTTAGAAAAGAGCCTATTCTTCTTTTCTGTCATGGATACTATAAAAAATTACCACCCCTAAGAATCCTCTCTAGAGTACTGAAATCTTGCATCCTTCCCTGTCCTTCTGAAGACCCATGGCTTGTTAGTCAGCTAACAGTGCTTCTTCAATGCCTCCAGCCCTGCCTGAAGCCACAGCAGCTCATTCCTTTGACATTGCTTCTTGCCAGCTTCCCTTGCTCTGTCTGTGTTTTAAATGAAACTCCCAATTCTGATATATCCCATTCTGGATATGGGAGGCTGCTGCGTGATGCTCAGTTAGCCAACTAATGACCTGCAAAATAGGTGTATATAGATAAAAACTGGTTGTAAGGGAAAGACTTCTTTCTTCGTTCTTATGAAATTATATTTAGGAAACTGACAAGACCTAAGATTTCTTCTTCCATCAGAGTAGAAAGGTTTTCCACAGTGAGGATCTCCCCACTTACAGCCTGGGCAATATAACTCTTTAAAAACATTCTTATGATTTTGTATTAGGCAGTGGGTATGTTTCAGGCAAGTTTTCACATCTATCTGGAATATTTGTCAACACCGGTCATGTAATACCACTAATATATATTCTCCTGCTATGTAAGAGAAGATCACCTACTCTCAAGGTAGATTTTAGAACAGAAAAGGTGAGTCTTGCAGACACTCCCTCTCCTTCCCTGCACGAATACAGGTGTCTTCTTCTCCTGAAAGAAGCCACCAAACAAGGAGATCCCCTGTGACATGGAGCTACTGGATTATAAATAACTGGAAGTTCTCACTTTTAGGAAGATTTTGTAGTGCTATTTGACTTCATGGGTTTGCATCAGCTGTTTGCCTGCTGGCCTCCTGCTCAAGGCCAAAGATCATAGCCAAACTTTGTAGCATAAATATTCATTCTTTATTTTCTCAGAAAAGTAAAGGAAGTGCACACATAGATAGTCCTCTCCATTCATGAACTACATAAGCTGTTCCTCTACAGTCACCTCTCTGGCATTGCTTGCTATATGGTAATATGTGTATTAGTTATATTAACAGAAGCTATTGTGTTTTCATTGGTGTTGCACAAACTTTTACAGAGGCAAAAGATCTGAGACCCAATCCCAATATTTTTAAGAGCATGAGAAGGCTTTGGTGGACAAGTAATAGATTTTGGATCAGGCCCCATGTTACAATGTGCTTCTCTTACGATCCCTAGTTATCACTGTTGTCAAGGGTAAGCTTGAAACAGGTCATTAATGTAGTGACTGATGGAACTGATACTTTGAAAACAGAAGGCTGAGATGATGACAGGTCACAGCAAGATAAAGAAGTAAATTTCTCAGTAAGAATGCTCTTACCGAAAAAAGAAAAGAGCCAGGGGAGAAACAACCTTGCCTGTTAATATTTAAGGGTTATTTAAGTTCTGTCCGTGGCCATGGCGGGGAGGTGGAACTATATGATCTTCAAAGTCCCTTCCAATTCTAACCATTCTATGATTCTATGATTCTCTGTTCATCTTGTGGCAGAAAAGCGTGGCATGTATCTAAAGGCAATTATAAAGATTTTAAGATAAAATAGTAGGAAGGTATGGAGATTTCTATCAGTTACTTCCTTTTCTGATAATCTAGGTGTGTTGGGTAGTTAATATTCATTATACAGTAATATTTATATGCCAAGGAAATGCTAATGTTCAGGGAAAAATACAAAAATTTGATAATTTCCTCCAGAGGAACTTTTTAAGATACGTTTGTGCAAATTTCTTACCACAGGAGACAGGGTCCTTAAACTGCTTTTTTTTTTCCCCCTCGAACAGGTGAGTGAATGACAGTTTTCATTCTTGGTTTGTTATAGTCCTCTAACCAAGTGACTGAACGGCTGGGAATTGTGGCACCTGACATTTGCTGAAGAGGACAAGGGATATGATTCAAACATTCCATTTTAGGATTATTTTCCTCCTATAGTAATATTTCTGCAATCAGGAAGATGCACAAAAGCTTAGCTGATACTAGTAGTAATATCAAGTGAATTCAAATTAGGTATGCTTATTGCAGATCAAAGACACTGCTTAATAGCATCATGCTGTTATGGTTGGGAAAACAGCAGATTCTCTTTCATAGAGCTCAAAGATTTTTCTTCTCAGTCCTCTGAATTTCGATGACTTTCCCAGCCAGGATCCTTGACTTCCACAGTTAAATCTGTAAGCAAAAACTTGAGCTCCATACAAATTAAACTCCAAAGACTTTTCTGTCAGCTGCCTACAGTTATCTTATCCAACAAATAATGCATTATAGAGAGAAGCCCTAACCTGTACATGTAACCAAGACAGATTAATTAATTTACAATGCATTCCTGAAAGGGGGCTTACCATCCAACTTCATTTTGTTACAAAACTTATGGCTGAAAGTTCAGAACATCAATATAGCTCCGTATCTGTTTATAAAGGAATTAAAAAAAAAAAAAAAAACAACCCAGTCCGCAAGGCATTGCTAGAGTGAAGTAGAAGTTGGTAAAGCAGGATATGAAGGGCAAGCAAATCGAGTGCTATTTCCTGATGATGTAGTTTATGACATACTGGTACATGACTTGGAAACACTGCTTCAAAAAGTAAAAAAAAAAAAGGTGATGATTTGCAGCAACAAATTTCCTATTAGAAAAGCGTTCTATAGCAATAAGAATTGAAGTCACAAGCTTACTCAAGAATAAAACCCATGTTTTATTCCCTATTCCAAATTGTATCCACCCTGTTTAGCTACTACTCACATTTTAATGATCAGGTACTACATGCTACTTTCAAATCAATGAGAATTGTTTTCAGTACTGCCATTGATTTTATATATTTCAGACTAAAATAATTATATATTGAAAAGTGTAGTTAAAATATGCTGAATAATAGCTACGTTTCTTACAAACAATAATGCACAGTTAAATAAATTTCTTGTCTGTTAAAGCTGACTAGGTTATTTGGGATGAAACCTGTTTGATTGACAGCATGCTTTTGCTAAATCTGAAACTGGAGATCTTCCTGTCATCCAAACACTAAGGCAGAAACCAGAGAAAAGAAGCCTGAGCGACATCATCCTGTGTATCAACGCTGTTCTTGTATATAGATAGAAAAAGTTTAAGACCTTCACCTGCATGATTACCAATGAGGCAGTAGGAATACTTTCAGTGAAGAAAAAATTGCAACAGATAAGGGCATCCCTTCTGTTGGAATGCTTAATATGAGACATTCTGATTTGAAAAACTTTCATCAAATTGAAAACCAATTTCTTTTGCATCTAAACCTGTTTCAAATGACAAAAGAAGCTTGCATGTGTTCTTGCTGACGTGGTTTGGTCAGAGGCCATCAACATAAAGTTGCTATGAACCCTAGGTTTTATTTTTGGCATTTATGCTCAGTTACGTCAAATAAGAGCGCTTAATACTAGGCGTGAATTAGTTCTCCCTCACATAGCTCTCTGCCTTGTACAATTGCACATATTGAAAAAAGGAACCCTCACACCAGATATCTCAACTCACTTCTGCATTTGTGAAAAAAGTTTTTGAAGTACTTCTTTTAATGCCAGCACAAAGCAAGAACCCACATCTGAAATATCAAATGTTGCTGCCCAGAACTGTTCAATTATTCATTGTGGATGTCATGGCTTTTTGGCAGCGTTTGGGGAGCCACAAATGAACAGTAGGTGGTTTTTTATAAATTTAATTCCAAACTGATGGTGCCAGCAGTCTCTAGGTATAAACTGGAAATAAATTTACTGGTGTGAGCTGAATGTGGAAATCACACATGAGCAGAAATGTCCTTATAGGCCTGACATGGCAAGTAGAGTGCCACTTGGACCATCACCATGATCAACACTCCTTGATAAGATACACTATCTTCCCTGCTTCCTCATGGACATCATGAGTGCTGGCACAGTTAAACAGTGCATCCATCCAGGCAGTACCCAGACAAAAAGTTATTTATAAAATGTGTGTGTGTTTGTAAAAGTACCCATATGCCTTTGCATGCCTCTGTGTCTCTGCTTAAGGGCTCCTATGGTCCTTAAGTAAAGAAAAAAACAACAGAGTTCTTCTGAAAAATATCCATTTATTTTTGCCAAGATTTTCCCTTGCTCCTGTTGCTAAGCATTTATACAAACAGTCATGTTGATTTCACTAAAACTACACACTGGATTATGAACTTCTCAGTCCAACCACATGTTTTACAAGAAAGCCCTTACAGACCAGGAGGTTCCTAAAATGATTAATGGGGTGAAGAATTTTCTTTCTCTCTTCCTAATGGTGCTCTAATACAAACTCTAGTACACAGAAAAATTGTCTTGAGTTTTATGGCTGCGAGTCAAAGTCAAGAACTCCTGTCTTTGAGAAGCTCTCTGCTTAATTGATGAGCTTGATTTTTTCAGGACAGATTGGGAGCAGATGGCTTATCTAGTTGTGAAAGGGCTATGCAGTGCCTGCTGAGAGTTTTGTCTTGTTTAGCTTGCAATCTTATGGTATTGGTTGTTGGGGCTTTTTGTCATAGTTCTCCTGAGACCAGCTCCAAAAAGGGCTACACCATGCCAACTACTGTGCAGCCAACAGAAACTTAAGAGGCTTAGCATCTTCCAAGATTTGTCCTTGCTGATGACTAGCCCTTTGAAACCGGCACTTTGCAAGTGCTGTCTCTAAAGTAGCATTCTTTCTTTACCCTGAGTAAATAGTAGGAGAAAAGTCATCATTCTTCCCCCTTTCCAATCCTCTCTCTCCCCCTCCACACCCCACACCCCATTCTAGCCTGCACAAGCAAAAGGTCATCTGCAAGATGCTTCCCTGCTTCTGTGGAATAGTTCCTTGTACTATTTCCCAGACTTTAGTGTTTCCTGTTAGGACTGATTGCTTTTGTTTTACTTTCCAAAATCTACTTTTTAAAGAGATGTATGTGTTTTGTACTTCTATTCTTAGGCTGGGGACTGTAGTGAATAGGAAATTAATTTAACTCTGGCATTCCTTCAGTTCCTTCAGAGCTCCCAAACATACAAACTGCTCACCTCCTGCTCACTGCTTGCTTTCTTCATGTTTTACCCCATTGTTTGCACTACTTACTCAAAAAATATGTTAATATAAATAAGCTGTGCATTTTTACAGCTTTCTCTGGTGCAGCTCAGAGCCTAACTCTCATGTGCCTCTGCTGATTCCTCTTGTTCTGACAGGATGCAAGTGATAATCTTGCAACCAAATGCAAGGCACTGCGCTCACTTTCCCAATACCGAAGATAATGTGTCTTGTTCATAATGAGATTACAATCAAGGTCTGCAATTCCCTTGCCTCAGCAGCTATGGGGGCTCATGCTTTCAGAGGTGATTACATTTCCTATCGGTGAAGGATTTTTTAGCACTATTTCTTCAGACCTTGATAGATTCAGCTTTGAAATGAGGCATGTTACTGCTCTAATATTATGCTCTTTGGGTCGACTGTTTGTGTGCTCTGCAGACAGCTTACTGCATTTTAAGTGCATTATTATTTCCTGCTAGAGAAAGCATCTAAAACTCTATCAAGCAAGCCTGTCCTTTTAAGATTTCAAATTTAGTGTGGAGCTAAAAAATCATGCTGGAACAGGCACAAGATGAGTAGATTTCAATTCTATATGTTCTTGTTTTTTTTTCTGGAGTGATGTGTCCATGTGTGCTCCAGGCATCAACTTGTGTTATGAAAGTTAAACTCCTATAGGTCTTGATACTTTCTTACACATCTGCAGTGTACCAGTAGTGGAAGTGGCACGCACACAAAAAACCCCAAAACAAACCATGAGTTTTCACACGGTCTTTGAAGTATATCACTGTACTGTAAATGTACTGTACCATCACAGTAAAACATTTTTAAATGGACCATACATAGCCCAGCCTGACTTCTGGCATATATACATTTATATGTGAATTTCTGCTTAATTTTAGACTTTTATTAATCTATGGTATATTTTGTCACTGGACCTGTTCTGAATTTTTATCAATGCCTAAAAAAAGAATTTATCTCCTTTCTTCAAATGCACGTTACTCTGAACACAGATACTTTTATAATAATTTTTATCATGTGAACTCTTACTTTTCAAATTGATATGCAGTTCATTACAACTACTTCAAAGAAACCTTTGTGAAACAGTAAATACCAAGAGTCATTATGTAGCCTTTTCACAAAGGCTCACATTTGCACCTGACAAAAGTGTGACTGACAAACACACACCCTTAAAGGCCATTATGGAAAATTTCTCAGCTGAGTAGAAAATCTGTAAACACTAACCTTTTCTGGAGTCAGTGAATACTTTTCTTAAGAAAGGTCTAGATCATTCAGAGCTAGATCATCTTTATCAAGTAAGAGTTTTTTCCTCATGTTGTGGAACTACCATTTGAGTAGATCTGTGGGCTTGGGTGGTACTTGTCAAACTATCTTCAGCTTACATTCTTCAGTCAAAAACTGTGATTGTCAGAATGCCAATTTAGCTACTGCACTGACTGTGAAAGAGCCAAAGCCCACAGCAACCTCTGCCTAACACCCCACTATTAATAAAGTGTCTTCTTTGGAAAGTGCTCATGAGCTCATTTATCTGCCCACAATGCGCAGTTGGTATTCATAGCTCTTGCTAGAGCTCTGCTGGGCTGCTGCTGGCTCAGGGCTGTCCATGTGGGAACACACCAACCTCTGCTGCTGGCAGTCCCTCCGTGATCGTGATGGGCATTTTCTCTGTAGTCAGTATAGTCATGCAGGAAGAGACAGACCTGGGTTTAATATCTTCTTCTGCTTCTGAGCTGTGTCTCTTGACAGTGAGCCTCACTTCATATCCAAACATCTGAGGAAGCCTCCTAATACCCCAGCTAGCTACTACTTGGGTGGAGTAGGAAAGAGGAGGACACAGCTCTTGGCTTCTTTCACTGAATTGTCTGCATGGCATAGAAATTCAGTATTTAAATGGGAACTAGGCTCCTCGTTTACCAACAGTAAGCTTGCCAGCAGCAAATGAGAACCATGTCCTAATCCTTGTTCTACTGAGTGTTTGTTTATCTGAGTAATACATTCCTGACATAAAACTTGTAGTCAGAGGGAGAGAAGTCCACACTTCTTTTCTACCATTGCCTTTTTCAACAGTGGCTTAGTGTTTGCCTTGGGAGACATTGTACAATCAATTGCAGTTAACAAAGTGATCCAGGTGAAAACTCACATCAAGAGATTCAAAGCATGTCTAAAGAAGGGAATGAGGAGTATTGAGGAGATCTGGCTACAATGCGGTGGTTTCTAAAATACATAATGTAGAATGAACATATATTTTTAGTAGGAACAAACCAAAGAACAAAACATGGGCTTTCCCCGGTTCAAGTTAAAAATTATTTTGTTACAGAATTTTCAAATTAATCAATTCTCATTTTGAAGTCCTCTTTGATGATCTGAGAGCTGCTTTTTGACCTAAGCATTAATCAAATATCTAAGGAAATATTTTCATTGACCTTATTAGAATCTCATTGGTTCTTTTGTGAGCAGTGCCATGGTAAACAAAATATGATCACAGCTGAAGACAGCCTCATAGAGGCCAGAAAAAGGGAATAAAAGTCTATTTCTAAAGAACACATCTACAGTGTGTGTTTCAAGCAAAGACTTGCTCCTGGCATGCAATACAATTCCAATCTGAAACCAACATGACCTTCTTAAACTTGTTTGGACTTGGGACTCTGTGAACCATTGACAGGTGATGTTTGGTCGGTTCTGCAGATGGGCAGAGCAAGTTTATTTCTTCCCTCTTTCAGATGTCATGGTGATAGGGAACACCAGGCTAAGATAAAACTTTATGCCAATTAGTGTTCATTCATCATAGGAACTTCTCTCAGCAAATTTCTTCTTGTGGTTATTTAGATTGTCCCATCTCAGACACATATTTCCATTTCATAGTGGGACAGGAATGATATTTTCAGGCACTCAGCCATGATGAAAATGGCCATCTATTTATATACCTGAAAAAGGACATTTCTAATCAATAGAGTTGTGAACACCACCTAATAATGCTCATGATAGAATTGTTTTATGAATGAAACTTAAGCAGGCTTTGGGTTTGCTAAATCACAGTGTGGTTTCATGCTCTTTTGGTTGTATGTTAATTGAATCAGAACTACAAGTAAGTTTGTTACAGCTTGTCTCCGCAGAATTATAGCCAACCTTGTTGTTTTCTTAATTAAGACCTTGATTCATGTTAAATTCCCTCAAACTATTCAAACAAATGTCATTGCCAGCATTAACTGGCATCAAAACAAATTAGAATTCAGCCTTTTCTTATTTCAAGTAGTTTTCAAAATGATATCATAAACAAACAATAGCTAATCACTCTGAAAATAATTGTCATACTCAACATAAATACTTCAACTATTCACCAAAGAATAATTTTTATCCCTTGAGCACTCCTACCTGTTACATGACACCACAACTTCCCATAGGAAATGCAGTGTATTTCACCTTTTATTTTTTACAAGGCTTTGTATGGCTTTTTAATGTATTCCCTTAAGAAAAGATTTTATCTTCAATATTAATTAAATCTTACATTTGTCTCTTAAAAGAACCCCTCAGCTGACACCACAGGATGAACTTACATCAAAAAAGATGTTTGAAATTGTAGTTGCTGTAACTGTGCAAATAAGAAACATGCATTGGATGAAACCAAAACCAAAGTTAAGTGAGTTTTGGTTTACAATATATTCAAAGTAACATGTGTTAGCGTAGTTATACTATTTGCTTTTTGAATCCAGGAAAAGTATAAATAAACTATTTTTCATTTTACATGAAAGATTCCATTCCATTTTTGGTGCAGCTCTCACTTTATTTTTTAGATATTATTTACTTTATATCTTTCTCCTCCAGTCAAGCAAACATTTACAAAAATTGAGCAAGAAGAAATTTCTAAGTGAATACGCTCTTTGAAAAACAAAAGTCAATGAGTATCCTTGTGGAAATGTTGAAAGAAAGTACTTTAACAGTTCTCTTTTTTCCCCTTAAATAATGTCAGTCTTCCTGAAATGCCAGCTTTTGGTAAATTGTCTCCTTATCAAAAAATATTTATTCAGTCCTGCGGTAAATAGAAAATACTGTAAAAGTATGTAAAAATGTGAGCTTAGTAATTTGAGGAAAATATGAAAAAAGCACCCTTTGAGAAACCAAGGAAGCCGAGGTGCCCTCTCCATTGGAGGTGATGTAGAAAATAGGAAGGACAGAAAAATCTTCAGTTTTTCTGTCTTCCACAGTCACTTGTAACCAAAACCGCCGATGCAGCAGGTACGTGTGATACCCTTCTGTACATGCTTTAGCACCATCTAGCAACCCTCCGAGATACTGCACATCATTGCCTGCTTTCTCTGACTCCTATGTCTGTAAGCAGAAATCTAGAATATTGCTTTTCATTTCCCCAAATGTAGCTGTAGATGTTGCTAAATAACATGCCATAATAGCAAATAATATTCAAGAGTAGCAGGGCAAGTCAAGATAGGATTTCTTAAGTATGTCATATTTGCAAACCACACCACAGGGTGCCTGGCAGGCCCTATCTCCAGAAATGTTTGTATATGGGCTATGACTCACATTTTGCTGATATGTATGTGCATTTGTTAGGTATGTGCTGATACAGTACCACGCAAAGTTCTCTTATCTGGTAATAAGTGTAGAAGAGAGAGTCAACATTAATACTGCATCACCTTTATGGGAATAGCACTAAGCTCATTCTTTCATTGGTTGTCTTCTAGTGCAAATCAGACTTATAAAATCTTGCTGCTGTGTATAGCTTTGCATCATCTATTTTTGCTTCTATTTCTCTGAAGCAGCATTAGCCAGTGACAACATGTGGGACACTTCCATCCAGTTACATACAACTAAGCTCTGGGCTAGACAACAACCTGGGGCTAAGACGGCACAGCTTTGAGAACTGCTACAACAGAGGGAGATTTTTCAGGTAGTAGCACTGATGTACAGTAATATTTTGAACTGCTCTTTAAGGATATGAAGAAGAACTGAACACTAACACAGTTCAAAGTGTCTTTCTGCACAACTGCACACACACACACAAAAAGAGATCAAAAGCAAAGATTTATTTTGTTTCTTCAAAATTAGAACTGCATTTGTCCAGGTGAAGGAAAAAACTATCCAATCATGTCAAAATAAGTCCTCATAAACAAAATATGATAACTTTAAATGCTTGTATGCATAATAAAACTTTTCTTGCAATGTGTTTAGAGTTGGGGTTTCAATGCCTGTGAAAAGGAGAGCTACCAGGTTGGTGAGGGATCTAGAAAATAAGTCATATGAGGAGAGTGAGGGAACTGGGCATGTTTAGTTTGGAGAAGAGGAAGCTGAGGGGAGACCTCATTGCCCTCTACAACTACCTGAAAGGAGGTTGTAGAGAGGTGGGTACTGGCCTCTTCTCCCAGGTGAATAGTGACAGGACCAGAGGAAATGGTCTGAAGTTGCAGCAGGGGAGGTTTAAACTGGATATTGGAAAGAATTTTTTACTGAAAGAGTGGTCTGGCACTGGAGTAGCCTGCCCAGAGGGGTGGTTGAGTCACCATCCCTGGAGGTATTTAAGAAATGTGTAGATGTGGCACCTCAGGACATGCTCTAGCAGCTGAGATGTAGGGTGTGGGTTGTGTTTTTGTGTATGGTTGGACTCAGTGACCTCAGAGGTCCTTTCCAACTGTGACAATTTTGTGATTCTGTGATTCTGTGAAAATGAAAGACATTACCTCTTAAACTGAACTGTGTGTATATACAAAGATTCACAAAGGGAGAAAATCCCCCAAACCAAAAAGATCAAAACTGCTTTATCATACACTCAAGCACAATGTTCAGGTTTTCTGTCTGGAGAATGTCACTGCTAATCTAATGCATGATCTGACAAACCCCTTAGTGATGATTAAAGCAAATGTCTAGAACCCTTCCAGCAACAGGAATCTTCCATTGGTTATGAGTATTTTTTTGAAAAAAAAAACCTAAAAAAAAAAACCCACAAAAACAAACCCACAAAAAACCCCCAAAACAACATGTGACAAAAATGAAGCTTTCTGCTAGAATCAGACCTGTTTTGGTTTTTTGGTTTTTTTTTGTTTTGTTTTGTTTTGGTTCCCAGGTGGATTTCTTTGATAAAATTCTAGCAAAAAAGGTCCAGAAAAGAGCTTGATGAAGCCAAGTCCCCCAAGGCAAGAAGAATTATGTCTAAATCACCTCTGAGAAGTGATAGTCAAAATTACAGTAGACAGCCTTCAATCCAGTGCATTGCTTTGCTATTTTTTAGAAGACTTTTCTTTATTTCTGAAAACAAACTTGTTTTTTGCAACATGTTCCCATTATTTCTTGTCCTGTCTACCCTGGATGTAGAGAAGTAGGTTTCCCCAGGGCTATCTTTTACCTAGGCAAAGTTGCTATTGTGTCCCTTCTTCAATCTTCTCTTTAGGCTGAAAGTCCCAATTCCTTCAATCTTTACTCATAAGTTTTTAGACCTCTGATCACTCCTGATGTGTTTCTGTCACCTGGGGCTTATGACACTCATTTTGAGAACAAGAGCCCTTACTTTGCCACAATCAGATAAAATGAAAACAAAAGCAAATAACAGCACTGTAAGAGGCAGCATTGCAAAGCAGTACCTCTGACCTAAGTCTTATACTTGTTCTCGTTAGTGGATGACTTTGAAAGTAGACAATGATGTTGGCCTAGTTTAAGTTGAGCATAGATACTCAAATCTGTTAACAGTTTTATTTTACATCACCCTATGCTCTGATAGGAAGCCATGAAATATGCATAATATTTTGATGTCTGTAACTTGTCTCCTCTTTAGCAATGCTTGCAGGCTACCAAGAAAATTGTCAGTCTGGATTTGTTTAAAAAACAAATTTAATTCACTCAGGGTTTTTAATGTATCCTGTTTGTAAACAAAAGAAAAAAGGAAGCCATTTCTCCTGAGAAGGCTTGTGTCCTCCATATCATGTTAAATAATTAACAGCACTCACCACACCAGCAATTATTAGGAGACATCTCCTGGAGATGGCCTCTTGCTCTCAAGAAACACATTGACTAATTTTGACAAATGTCATTGGTCTCAGAAGTGTGCTTATTCCTGGTAGCACATTTAATGATCTGCAGAGCATGTCCCCTTCTAATACTTAGCAGTTACAGAAAGTACCTCCTACACCCTGCAATTAAAGCATAGTCTGTAAAATAATTAGGGAAATAATGTCAGACAGGTACAAGGGCTCCTAAAATCACAATCATTTCAGCAATAATTGTTGACCAAACTAGGGTTCTATTCAGAAAGCTGCTCAAAGACATCATTTCAATACTAGCATTATTTTATAAGGAGAGTTTAAGTGCAAATTAAAAAAATACTCCAAGTGTGTAAATTTCATAAAAACAGTGTATGCAGCTTGGATATTTATGAGAAAAAGACTAATAAATTGGGATTTCAGTCCTTTTCCAATATATTTTAGAGGTATAAACTCCTATGTGAGAACCAGCTAGCTAATAGGAATTCTCATTAATATAATTTAGTTTCACAGGCTATTTCAGTAACAACATTCCTACCTTTCTTCTAGGAGAAAAAAAAAAAAGAGAGGAAGCATTTAGGAGAAAATAAACTTTGGTGAAGCAATAATGTATTTAATTGGGAGCAGAACTGATATGATTACCTGTGATAGAGTGAGAACATGAATCCAAGCCCTGTGCCAATGGGCATTGCCCATTCAGTGCTTCCACGAAGGGGTGGCTGTTCATCAGAGCTACCTGGAATGCTATGTCCTTCTTTGTACATTGCTGGCCACAGGCACTACCTAAACCATGGTAGCCCCATGGGTCTGCTGATCAGTGGCAGGTATTTCACTTCACTTCCATTCAGCACTCAAGTCAATCTTCTTCCTGAGTATTCAATGTCTAACATTATAACCTAGATAATTAGTTTCCATGAGCTTTTTGGGAAATTCTGTACAACATTTCACCACAGTTGTCTTGAGTAGGAAGAGTATAACATATCCCCTATCTCTTGACAATGGAATTCAACCTTGTATAAAGTCCATCTTTTATTATAGACAGCTTCCTTTGACCTTGGAGTCTTTGCTCTGTATAACAGGTTTTTCTGTGTCTTTCCAGTGGTTAATATTTAAAGTGACATTGGACTTTTTTACCACACTAACTTTTGGTTTCCAGTTCAGAGGTGATCATTGTTATTATAATTCTGTTTTATTTTTACTAAGAAGGATATCCCCGTTTTCAAAGGCATTTGATCTAGTGGAAGGTAAGCAGCAGATGATTTATACAAAATCTCATTAGTCTCTCTGAAAGAATGTTTCATTACTATGTAGGTGGAAACATCCTGTTTTCCAAGTAATTGTAATACAGGTACTGTAATGTGCAGCACAAAATATTCCAGGTTTTATATAGCAATTGCCTTAGATAAGACTCAAGGAGAGAGGCAGTGAGGTCTACAGAACCATTTTTGACCTTGGGTATGTCACTTGGTTATGTCCTTTTTACTTGCTGTTTCCATCTTACCTTAAAGCACAAGTTCCTTGACACAGAGATTATCTTTCACATATGGTCATATAACAAGATACACATGCCTTTGTACTGCTGAGGCTTCTGTGCTCGGTGTAATAAAAATAAACAACAGTAACAAGAAATGAAATACTGTAGGCCTTTATCCTGCTGTGGTATTAATGTGTGGGAAAAGAAGACTGAGGGTGCCATCCATGAGGACCTCAGCATCAAGGTACAGACTCACGAGTGAAGAAATTATATTCAAGGCCTGAAGTCAGAGCAATGAATATCTGTAAGCACTGTAGTCACTGCATACAGATAAGTGGCTTTGCTTTTGTTTGTAGCTTCAGTTAATAAAAGCTTTAAAGCAGGAGAGGGATGGAGAAATAATATCTGATGGCAGTAGTAGCATGGAACAAATTAACGATTCACGATTAGCAACTTAACTGAAACCTGATTTGCTTGAGCAGGTCATGCCATTCTGATCCATATTTTAAGTCAGTTTTGAATACCCCTCAGTCTGAAGACCACAGAAAGAGAGAACAGTGAAGATTTGCGCCATGAAGTATGCTGTTACAGTTCATCAGCTACAGCAAGCACACCTTTGATTTTGTGCTTCCATGGTGGGTAACCTGTATAAGAAAGGATAACCTTTTAAATTACAATCAATTCTTTTAACTGAACTATTAAAAAATGCACTAGAACAGAACACTGAGCTGTAACGTTTGCTTGTTCTGAGTATCGACACTAGCTCAAACGATTGGGTATTCATGAATAGAGGACTCAATAACATCGCAAATGATCAAATCGAAAAGATTAAATTTCCCCCCACTACGTCTTCCATTCTCGTTACGAACTTGCACGTGTAAGCTCAGTAATACTGCGATGGCAGCTGTAACTGCTGGCACCGTGCGACCATATACGCACAATCAAACTGCTTGTGGTACAACTGCCACTTAGTGCAGCAACATTCTGCATTTGCTGTGTTTAAGTACTGCTTTCGCTACAATCATTATTGACAGATAGCACAAAAGCTGTCTGTTTCTCTCTGTAAAAAAAAAACCTTTCCTTTCCAGAAAGGCTGACTAATTTTTGTGACTCCTGAGGATAGAATAGTCCTAATAAAGATCAATTTGATTCTGAGTTATAATAGAATTATAACGTGGTTTTTCCATAACATTTTCAGTATGTCAGGAAACCAGCATGTTCTCTCTGATTTGTTCTAATTTGCTTTCTTCGAGAAAGAAAACTGAATATATTTGGGCTGTAGAGTCAAAACCACACAAAATGTAATAATTTGCAGAAATGACTTCTGTAAATCTTGCATGTAAACAAGAATCAAACACCCTTACCTGTGGTAGGGGAAGCGGGGTGAGTAGTTACCATCAGCCCGGTGCAGGGGCTGCTAGAATGGGTAGAACTTGTTCAGAAGAGGGACTGGGAAGGCAGACAACCACATTTCTAGCCGAGTGTGCCATTATTACCTCCATATGTATCATTTACTAAATAAACTTGTGTAGGAAGAGAAAAAGAAGGAAAAAATATTAAGATACCTACTTTAATTGCATATAATTTCTAAACAGCATTTTATGAACTCTCTGTGTTATTTTTTAATGGGTATGTTTGTGTCTTTTCTTATGACTATGAAGACATTCCTTATGCACATTTTTTAGTAACATCTCTAAAAGGCAAGGAAATATATTTCCTAATGAGTTTATTTATTTTTTTTTCAGTATGTTGCAATATGACCAAGTTAAAACTTTTCAAGGGAGAATGCTGATTTCAGTATAAATTTTTATGTAAACGTGCCAGCCAGTTGACTGTCTGGGTTTAGGCCTCAGAATTTTTATGCTGCCCACTACACATTTAGAAATGTCAAATCTCCGATGTCTCACCCTCTGAGGTGGGATTTCACGCAGATGGTTCCTGTCCTTGTCCACCAACGATCCACACCATTACCTCTCTTCCTCTGGGCCAGACACAACTGCCTGGTCAGATCCTGGTGACAGTCATTTCTTCCCATGGGTAGACTCCCACATGCTAGAAGATAAATGACTGACATTATGCCAGGGTTTTTTTTCCTGTATCAGGGAAACTTCAAGCAGAAGACCTGTAGAGCAAGAGAAGACAACCATGTTGTGACGGGGTTAGTGTTAGGGAATTGTGTTAACTCCAAGAAATTTAAAGTTAAATTTCAAAATTTTAAAAGAAAACGTTCCTGGCTTGTCTTTTTTTGTTCTTCTCAACTTGTGAGTCTTTAACATGGAAATCTGGGGTGCAATATTTTTTTGTGCCTGTATTTTCTTTTCTCTGCTGTAACAGCTTAGGTTTATTAGGATGCTTTGACTTACAGAGTGAAAGAGCATAATGTTATGACTATGTACAAAGCTAGTTTTGATGCTACCCAATACATCAGATCAGTCTGTTACTTCTTTCTCAGCCAAGCAAAATCTACTAACTTGTGTGTTTTTGGCAGTGATATGTGTTTTGGAGGAAAGCTGCTATTGTTTTGGTGCCTTATTTCATAACCGAGTTTAACTCTTCTAGATATGAGGTGCACTAGCAATTACAGCTATTAATTTCAGTGGTATTTCACCTAAACTTTTGAAGCAACATCTACAAATCATATTCAGAGAAAATTCATATAAAAATAAAGCTCAAAAGTTCAAAAATATCAAGGCCGGTGAAAAAACATTCTTTGAGAACTGCATTAAAAAGAGAAAAATAATGCCCTCCACCAAAACTAAATGAAGAAAACCCCACACTAGTCATTTATCTCATTCATTCAATATTAATGATCAGCACAAGTCATAAATAAATAGGAGTAGAAGAACAATCTAGGAATTAACATGAAAATAAGAACATGGAGCATTCTGCTTGACTAAGTGTATCCACTGTCATTATATTGAGAAGTAACTCTCTAAATTAAAATAGCCTGGCCCAGGTGTGCAGACAGCCTCAAATTTACTGTACTCAAATACCAACTTAATATAAAGTAATTTGTGTAAGGATGAATTGTGAGTATGTTAAAGCTTCCCTATTGACAAGACACATAACCAAATATATCTAATAAGAGAACTCTTCCAGGCTTATCATTGGCACTTTGCAAAGCATAAATTGTAGGCAACAGTTACAGCAAGAAACCCTTATATTGCCCACAAAATAGCTGTTCTCTGACC
This sequence comes from Nycticryphes semicollaris, assembly GCA_013400055.1. Taxonomy (NCBI): domain Eukaryota; kingdom Metazoa; phylum Chordata; class Aves; order Charadriiformes; family Rostratulidae; genus Nycticryphes; species Nycticryphes semicollaris. The sequence continues at coordinate 445,726 of VXBJ01005625.1, forward strand.
TCCTACAGGAGGTCCTCCTATAGGACTTAAACATCCTGTCCAGGACTTAAACCACAAACACTTAAATTTGGTAGGAAAAATCAAACCCTTCCCCTCTAAAAGAAACAATGGGGAGAAAGTTGAACTGCTACTTCCTAATTTTCATTATTTCCTATTTCTGAGGGAAATACTTTTTAGGATTAAAGTTGACAAAATTTATATAGAATTAAAAAAAAAAAAAGTAGTGTGGGAAATGACATGTAATAAAAATGAGAAAGTCTTTCACTGCTGCATCTCAAAGCACCTCACCAACTCTGTAATGCAATGACTGACAAACTGAAACTCAGCAGTTAACTCCCTCGCTAGAAAGAGAAGGGAGCAAAGTGAAGCTTGGCTCTCAGGCCAGGTGATTAGAGTCTTGTCTACAATGCATGCTCCCTCTTGCTTGTTTTCTCTCCCTAGCACATCAAACTTTTATCCAGCCGCTGCAACGCTAGGTGCTGCAGGTTACCTTGTCCCTCACTGCCTGCTGTTCTGCAGAGGGCAGATGGCTCTGGATCACAGCGAGTCTCTTCATCCTGTTACCTACCACCCCATTACTCAGACCTCTTAGCTTCCTTCAGTGTGAATTCCCAAACTTGTTCAGGCAACACCAAAACTCGTGTTGAATGAGTTGGCAGCAGAGCCAATATCTTATCCTTTGCTTTAAAGTTCTGGGAAAAAAAAATAATCACTTAAACCTTTTGATTTTTCTGAGGGAAAATACATCATTAATTTCATGGTGGTAGAGTACGCGGTAGACATATTTAGAGGTTCTCCACGCATAACAGCATTTCAGTTGCCCAATATTTCAACTCATTTGGACAAACAAACATGTGGTAAAATAGAATACTGATATAATGAAATGTCATTCATCATTCAGTGTTACAGATGATGTTACAGAAAGTGCCAAGTATAGAAATCTGTGTACTGAAACCAACATTCATCTTCAAAAAAATCAATGTGCTAAGTAATAATAACTAACCTGAAAGAAAATATATTTGCAGAAGCTCAGCTACGCATGAAGAAAATGGATGTGAGTAAAGAACAAATGCTCAACAAGAAATAATACAGCAATTTTTTATTTTCTCAAGATTTATCTACAGAAAAATTTAGCATTTTTTCTAAAAATCATATATTATAAGTTACATCAAATTCATTACATCCCTGAGAGGCTTCACTTTGGGAGCTCAAGGTCCAACTTTCTGCGGTGGTTACAAAATTATAAAAAAACCATGAAGATATAAACAAAGTGAATCCCACAAACTAGGTAGTACACCAGAACCAAAGAGAGTGCTTAAAGCAGTCATGCAGCCCATATGCTACATTAAGTAAAAACAGAGAAAAAGCCCTCCATACTTCTAATAACTGTTAAGACAACTTTGTTAATATTTTAATCTAAAATGAAACATAAAATATGGTAGAATATTTTGATTAACTGGAGTTAGGTTACTTATTCAAACTAACTCTATCCCTCAAGGCAGGATGCACTAAACTAAGACCTGTGTGCAGAAAACAACCGAAAACCATCTAGCATTCTCCCAGTTCTCAAAATCACAGTAAACTGAAAAGAAAAACAGCATGAAAAATTCCAGAAGTAGATAACCCACTAGAGTGGGAGAGGCTGGGATCAAGGAAAGTCTCATAATTAAAATGATTACAACACTGAACGGCTGAGACAAAGAAAATTCTCCGAGACAACTATATGTGTTGTGTTGTAATATACACAGAATGAATTCTTCCTGTAAGGACCATGGAAGACTGCCCTGATACCGAGCAACGTTGCATCCATGGGGATGACTGCAGCACACATCTGAAAAATCATAGACACAGAGACATCAACCCACCACATGGGAACGTCTGCAAAGCACTTGAATTCATGAAGATCCATATCTACCAGACCCAGAATAATGATGTGCTTCATTTTGGTTACCCCAGTGGGGAAGGAAAACACCCAGGCAGAGGACTTCCATGGTATTATCAGTATGCTTGATTGATATGACCTGACTTCTGGGAGGACAGCTCAGGTTGACTGCTAAAACGCTGGGAAACACAGCCATTAGCAAAATGTGGGCCCCTCACAGCAAACCAGAAGGACCAGCAGAAACTCCGGGACACAAAAGATCAAAGGATTTTGTCAGTTATGTCAGACATTCCTAGCAATGAAGACAGTACCAAAAATTGAAATAATGTTTGAGCCAAAACCAATCTGATGAATTACACCAGGGTGACATTTTGCAGAATCCAGCATCCGCTTAGTGCTCAGTGCAGCATGTAAAAGCGCCTGGTGGACTATTGAGCCTGTTCGTTGTGAAATATCTTACCTAAAAAAGCACACAGCAGCCTCATTATAAAGGAGCTTTGAGATAAATTATATCTAAATCTACTAAGAGCTATAGACTATTATTATAATGTCTTTCAAGTTTGTTTACTGAATAACTGAATATTTTTATTTCTGGATTAGGAACATGAACTATAGACCTCAAGGGCTGTTACTGTTACTTATACATTCTTTAAAAGGAGATAAATTTTTTTCCATCTAAAATTATTTACAACTGACAAGCCGATCCCTGATATTCTATGATTCTGAAAGCCCCTTTCTCACATAGCTCATAGCTTCAAATTCACTGAAATGCATAGACAATTATTTTCTGATAAAAAAGTTTGTATCCCAGAGTTTGACGAATAGAAAGTGTGCTCCTAAACTGTTTTAATTACAAATTCAGTCAAGAAGACCTCTCATTCTCTTCTAATGTAGTTCAGATTATAGAAAGTTAGAATGTTAAAAAGTTTCCTTTAGCCCCCAGGACATTTTTAAAAGCAAAAGATGTTCCCTTCGCTTTTGCTTAAGTCCTTGTGTTGTTCCTGCCTGAGAACAATGCCTAACTCATTTAAAGAAAGCTTTTTTCTTTTTATTCCTCTCTTTTTTTTTTTGGTACCAGCAGCTGGTTTCAATGTCTGTCCACTGGATCTGAACGTAACTTTGTGCAAACTCAGAAACAAATTTGGACACACAGTTAGCACTGGCGCATAAATGAGGTCCGCTGAGAATTACTGGATCTAAAGAGAAATCAACAATCAACAAGCTGCAGAAATGCAGCCTAAGCACCATGTCAATGATGATTCTCTCAACAAAAATAACAGTATTTGTAACACTTGCTGTAAGCAAGCATGAAATTGGAGGCAATCTCAAAAGAATAAATCCGCGGTGCTGTATAGAGAAGCGCTTCATGCTAGGAAATGGACTTTAATTAGAACATCACTGGTGTCAAATTTCTAATAAAATGTTTAAAGACAAATGGAGATAGCAGAACCTCGGGAGCTCTGCTAATGTGGAAACGACTGTTAATTGCTGGGGATTTACATTTTTACATTGGCACAAAGTCTGAGGTACAAAACTGATAAAGAGACAAAAAGGCTTTGTATGCGGCTAAGCTCTTTTCGGATTTCCACGTAAATGGTGTGTTCAGCCAGTGTGGAGCATCCACAAGCTCACAGAACCCCCACCACCACCTCCTTCACTGGTGCAGCCCACAGAGATTAACTCCCACCTATGCTCCCGGTCATGTTTTATTAGTACTTGCAAGCAGACATTGCCACAGACTACCTGCTTCTGCAGTTTGAGGTAATTCAGTTTTACCCAGTCTTTCCTAAGGTGTCTGGGAGGCAAAGAAGGATTGCCATTTTGATAGCCTCATTGCCCGCTTCCTTGAATTTCTCCCACCACCACTAGAGCATGACATAACTGTCCTCTGAAGCATAATATTCTGCTGAGCCCCACATGGATTTTCAATAAGAAATTTGATAACAGATTATTGCTTGTCTTCAGTGAATGACCCAGAGCTTCTCTCTGGGGTCTCTGAGGACCAGACCATTAAAAAAGGCAATAAATTTAAAGCTACAGATAGCAATGCATGGAGACACTTAAGGGAAGTGGATCCAAATTACTTCTGTCCCTTGTGAAGACGTCAGGTATGGTTGGCCAGTGAAAGTAACAGGGTCATGTGGCCAACACAGCTAAGAATCGGAAAAAACCCAAACCAGAAGCCAAAATTAAACTGTGTCCCCCAGAAAAAAAAAAAAAGTCCATAAAGAAGTGAAAACAGTAATACCATGCAAATGTTTTTCTTTCCTTCTTAAAATAAAAAAATGATCTTTAAATTGATGTCTCTTCACGAAATGTATAGATTGAAGCTTGGATATTTCAAAATGTCTCAGTACTTTCAGCGCCATAAAAAAATTTGCAAACTCAGAAATGATCATTTGGGAGGTGTGGAAGGTGGAGAGGCTGTTAAAGAAACAGGCAGGAATGGCCTGGGCAATTGAAGTCTATTCTGCAAGCCGTTGCACCTCAATAGCAGAGGATGGCTGTGCTTTTTGCAGAGGGAAGCAGTGATATATATGTGTATATATATTGGTGCAAATGCACTTCATCAGATAAAGTCTTGCTCATGCATTTCTGGCTAGGATACCAGAGCACTGAGGCAGCAGCATCAAGGGAACAAGCTCCATCCTCACACAGAAACTGGCGCACAACAGAGACAGAAGGCAGTGAGCTCAGAGATGAGGAATGGAGACGCTATTCCTGAGCCCCTCTGTCCTGCCACATGTTGCTCTCTGCAGATACAACCTTCACACCAGAGGCAGGTTCTCAGTCTCAGCTCTAGCGTTTATACCAGCTACATCTCTTGACCACCTCATCCTGCTCCAACAACCCCCATGCTCTAGCTATTACTTTTCACATGACTTTTTGTAGAACCAAAGTGAGAGTATGTGAAAAAGGCAAATCCAGAATCTACGAAATGGACCTGCAGTGGTGGCATTGGTCTCAGGCCAGTTCTGGTTTGGAGGGGATCCCTGGAGATACTGAGGACTTCACTGGAAAAGGCTCTGAGCCACCTGAGCTCATCTGGCTCTGCTCTGGGCTGAGTGTGAGCAGATGGACAAAGTCTTGGACTGCAGGGGGGTTCACCTTTCACATCACTGCCCTATACCCTACTGCTTATTTGTTAAGGACAGAAAAAGCAACGACAGCAGGGATCTAAGCACTGGATTTGAATGTGCTGCAAAAAAAGCCAACTCAAACAACTCATGTTTTTCATGCCATCTTTTAAAGTAATTGGTTTACATAACATTCACTATGTTTCCATTTACAGAGAGGAAACTAAAGCACTGCTAGAGGTTAAGCAACCACGTAGGCCACGTTTTACTTCTTGCACTGCCTGAGGAGAACAGCTTTCATAAGGCAGAGGCAGTAGGGCTGGGGTTTTTTTCATCTGCTGCAGTGATTTTTCAATTTTGTTGACTAAGTAAAATCTGCCATTCTGAATAGCAAAGCATTCTCTTCTGTGTTCAATCATCTTTAAGGGTCTAATAGTTGCAAAGCATCTTCAGTTCATCCAGGGAAGGCCTATAATACTAAGCTAAGTGTGCTTTCAAAGACAGAGAGTGCCCAGAAACCCACATAGCTCTGTTGTAAATAACAATTAGACATTTTTAACAAGTTCTGCTAATTCAGAACAAAATAATTAAAAGTTACACATTAAAGTGCAAGAAATACTTCTGAGATGAAGTAGTTTTATTAAGCTACTTCAAATACTAAAGTTTATGACAACATAGAGATTTTACTCCTTTAATTGAATTTCTGGCACTAACAGCTTGGTAATTTGAATATCTAAATGATCTGTAAGGAAATACATGGAGTTATGTATATCTTTTAAATTATAACAATAAATTATTTCACATATCTATGGGATGGCTCGTGGTGTTACCCCAGGATTACCTTAAAGAAGTGCATTTAGTGATTCTGTCCCAGAAGAGACCAGGACTAAACTGGGGTTCATTAAATTGTACTTCCACCTCTGTCAGGCACAGGGAAGGAGGGCATCTTCAGTCCTAATCCACAGTTCCCAATTTATTCCTGCCTTCTGTCTGATTATGTAGGAGCTCTTTTCCATTGCCTGTCCCATGTAAGGGAATGGCTGCCTTTACCCCAGGAACATAACCCTGGTCAGGGAAGAAAAATATTTGGAGTTAGTTGCACAATTCAGTAAGGGCAGAGGAGCCATTTTAATCCTTAAAATCCTTAAAATAAATGGGAATCACTTTCAAGTCATGTAAACATAGCCAGCATTCTTGCTATAGGGCATTATCTTTAAATTGTCAATACCTGGGCAAAACTCTAAGGAGATGTTGTCACACATTCTTTTATTAAGTAAACCAAAAGGAGCTTTCTTGCTCTAAGGATTCTTTGCCAAATGTATTATTAGGTATTACATAAATACAGAGATTAACCCCTTTGTGCTTTGTTTACCCAGTATTAAAACCTACGGCATTGGCAGGCATGGTGATCATGCTGCAATAAATTGGAAAGATAAAAACCAATCCAACTATATTTATTATGGAAGAGGAGTCAACAGTCAAGTTAATATTTTTTACATTTTTATTTTTGTAGGTGTGAAATGAAGGGAGCTAGAGCAGAATGATAACTTTTTTTCTATGCAGGTTACCATTTGACAAGGACACATTTACAAATTTAATGGTTACTGAGAAAAAAGAAATCCAAATACCAAATTCTGAGGTTCTAAAAGAGCTCAGTCTTTTAAAAGACAGCTTTGCTGGATTAAGGACAGCAGGATTTGGTTCTGAGCTTTTAAATGATGAAACTCATAAACGGTTTTGAAGATGCAAAGTCAAGAAAATAGTAAATAAAGGTCTTTGAAGGATTAACTGTAAAAAAGATTCCACTAATCACTGCTTATGAAGGGGTGACCTTCAACATAAATAGAGCTATTTTTTTAAACCGAAGTTGATTTGATGGAAACAGAACTAACAGGGAATAAAATCACGAATTGTCTGCAATCAAAATGCTTTGTGCAAGGTTATAAAAACATTCAGTACATCTATCAATGGCAGGGCACTCACATATTTTAGGTATATGGTGGTGAAGAGTGTGATATAATAGGCTCATAGAGTCTAAGGCCAAAAGGACTCTTAGATCATTTATCTGACCAACATTGTAGGACATAATATTTCCCCTACATACCACTACACTGAGCCAAGCAGTTCTTAAGGGCTAGGCTATGGCTTTGCTATAAACTCTAGGAAATGCATATTCTTGCATGGTCTGCAGATCAAGGTTCCACTGCAAGTCAGGAGCTTGAATCTAGCATGTACCGGAGGCAAGATGAGAATGCTGTCTCCACTCCCCTGTGCGCAACAACCCCAACTAGTGTAAATGCTAAACAAGAGCTTGAAACATGGTGGCTAGTACTAGAGGGTGGAGAGAGCCAGTACCCTTTCAACCTCAGTTGTGAACCTCACCCTCTCCATAAGAAAGAGAAGGTCTTGGCCTGGCCCCATCACCCTTCTTCATTTTTTTTTTTTTCTGTCTTTTCCTGTTCTTTGACATGAACGAAACCTTCAATCTCTGTCCTGAAGCAGTGGGATCTAGTGAAAATCATTTGACCTGTGCTGCAGAGAAGATCTGAGAGGGCTCCAGGGTCCAACTGGCCTCTATTAACTACCTTGGAAAAAGTGCATTGAGAAAAGTGTGAAAGAGAATATGTCTTAGTTGTGTCTTGTGGGAGACCACTTCAAAATATAATATACCAAGATTTCCACAGGCATTATCACTCAAAAAAAGGAAACAGCAATATTAACAAACATTGATTATTCTCCTAATCACTGCATCCTGTAGAGGAAAAGGTTAGGAAAATTCCAAATGTGGAATTGGTAATGAATGCATGATCACTGAATGACATACATAACAGAGCATGTTCATCCAAGCGTTCAAGCAATCTGAAGATAAAGTGGATTATAAAACATTAAGACTCAAAATAGAAATGAGACCTTATTAGATCTAGGGATAAGTGAAGAGGAACTAAGCATGCCCTGGACTCAGCTGGGATGGTTGAGTTTGTGTAATTTTTATATCTTTAGAGGTAACAAGAAGTATGATGCTGGGGAGGGAAGAAGGAAACTAACACAGCAACAGTCTAAAACCTACAGGTTGCCTACTCAGTACATCGTGCAAAGTATTAGCTTTTTCCCCTACAAGTTACAGTAAGAAGTGATGGTGGCAGAATAGGGAAAAAAACAAAGGAAATTTAATAGTTTTGGCAAGAGATAAGAGAGAAATGGAACAAGTGACTAAGGTTCTCTTGGATAAATAGTAGTCTTTTATATAAAGAGCTGAAATATTGTCTTTTTATGCAGAGATTTAAGCAACTCATAATGAAATCTGACAATGTCCTGAGTATTGCTGGAATATTTCTACCTTTAAAAGAGCACTTTACAAAATTCCGTTATTCATTTGGAATTTCTTGATTAACATATTCTTCTATTTATCAGTGTTATCTGTTCTCTCTGAACCACCCAGAGGTAAAACTGCCATTTAATTATTATTTTTTTTTTAATTTTTTTTTCCTCTCCAGGCAACTCCATCACAGCATTGGCTTATTCAGTCCAAACGTTACCTATTGATCTAAAAAGGATAAACTTGCAATTCATTTTACTGCTTGCACTGCCTGACAGACTTTACAGATCAAGCAAATGCATGCTATAGCCAAACTGTGGAGAAAGTGGACATCTTGCAAATGGGAACTTGCAAGGTTTTTCGTTTAATTTTCCTTTGACATTTCAAAGGAAATGGGGCAGATCTTCTAAAATTAATGGAAGGACAGAGAAACCTTGACTTAGAATATTGTTAGGCCTGTGAACGATAAGTGTTACTTTTCATACTCAATGAGCAAGGAGTTTTTATGTCTTAAAAAGAGGGAAAAAAAGAAAGCAGTAATTAGACTCCTTAGTGGAAAAATACAGGTATATGAATAGTTTGAGAGAACTGTATATCCACAAGGTCAGTTCAACATTCCTATTAATTTAGATCTGAGATTGTTTCCATTATGTACAACTAATACTGCCTTTCCAGAGACTCCTGAGTTGTAAATAAAGTGACAGACTTTCATGTCAGTAATTGGGTGGTATTGAGTTATTGAGAAGTGGGCTGAAGGAGCACGATAATGTTAATGAAAGATCTTGCACAATGTGTGTACTTGAAAGGAGTACAAAGGTATAACTTGTCTAGGATGGCCTATTTCAGTAGTCAGTAAGAAGATTAATATGATGGTGTCAAACAGAGATAATTGATACCAATTTTATATATTTAAGTTTCTATCAAGGAAGTGCACTGAAATCCATCATTCCATTTGCAATGACAAGCTGGTGTAATAGCAGCAGAATTTTTAGGTTTAATTTTTTTATAACTTGTGATAAGCTGTTATTCTGAATTATCAAGATTATGAACTGGCAGATTTAAAGATCACACTTGGGGCCCAGTAATGCTTTCCATATGAAAAAGTTATTAAAAAAGATGGGAAAATATTTTCTAAGAGCTGAGCTGCCAGGGAACACTGGGACTGTATAAAAAGCTTTTCAGATATAAGACTACCATACTTCTCTTTTCTTTCTGACAGGTCCCACACAGAAAGCCTGTTCAGGTAGTGATCTCACCACTTCATATTTTTGTGCTCCTTCCAAAGCAGTATCAAACCTTTCATCAATATCTGCCATGCACCCAGAAATCCTCACTGTCCCCAACATGCACTAAAGATGCAAAGGTCAATGAGGGCATTCAGCAAGCAAGAACTGTGTTCTGACTTGCTGTGTAAATAATCAGTATAACAGCTTGGAGATAACAGTTAACGATGAATGAGTGACACAACTCTTCTTCATGTGCACCAGTAATCTATCTCTTCCATGGAACATCATGTTCTTGGGAAAGACAGAGGTCCATCAGGGAACTCCAGAAAGGCTTGTGTGCAGACAGCAGTCCTAAGAACTGGAATGGGCATTACCTGGGTCCTATGCAGAATCATCTGAGATCACACACCACTTCCTATAGGCTGTCCTGGCTACTATGCACATATAGCCTCTTGTCCTGAAGGTTACTGATGTTGAACTGCTTTCTAAGGACCACCCTGAGCCTATCTGACCAGTATAAACAAGGCCAAATTTTAAGTAGCTGGCCTATTAAGCAATAAAATTCCAACAAGTTTTTTTCCTCATTCAGAGATGTTTCAATAGAACACTATATTCCCATTCAGGTTGAGTGCATTATCATTTCATTTACAGATTTCTTACAGTCCATTTAGCCACAGCCATGTTTGTACACATATGAAAATTTAAAAAATAATCAAACTTTTAAAATAAATACTTAACAGCCTGCCCTCCTGCAGACTGACATTTAAGTAAATTCTTTGGCATTCCTTTCTACTTTGGCATTTTTTGTTTTATTTTTTGTTGTGCTGTACAAAAAATTGGTATATAAATACATCACCAATCTCCATACGGTTTCAATATTTCATCGGCTGGAAATTTATTAAAGGCTTTTACAAAAACTTTCTCTAAATTAGGACATATACATGTCACCGGACTGAACATCTTTTTGTTTACTTATAAATAAAACCAGAATGCAACATGGCAATTTCAAATTTGCAATGATTTGTGCCAGTTGTCTTAACTTTTCAATTTTGACAATACATTTACAAGGCCCATGTGGTGGGAGTGCATTTTTACTTTGTGATGTTCTGACTTTAAAAGGCATGTGGGGTTTTTTTGACGCAGATGAGGAACAGTGCATATTACTTTTATTTAAAGAACATCGACCTTGTGTTTGGTTAGGATAAAGGCCTCTTACTTTCTTGTCATTGATGACGTGTAATCACAGGCAGTTTAAAGAAGATATATTTAACACTAATCCCACGTTTAGTTAGGGTGGATATAGGGGTTTTAAACTATCACTTATCCAGTCTGCAAAAGGCAAGGCAGCCTTTCATAACACAAGCCAAATTCCTCAGGATGCTTTACAGAAGCCCAGAACATGACAATTCTTCTCCTTCTCCAGACCTCAGTGTTTTCCACAACTGATTGTAAAATGGAACACCAGGACCACAGACTCATTCCCTCTCAGAAAACCTACACCAACCCATGTGTTCCTCCCTAACACCTGCCGCATTGAGACGCTCTATCCTATTTGTCATTTAGCATGATTTTCAGATGAAACTTTGGGATGCTGTTAAATGACTTTTGGTAACATTTTCATATTTATTCCAGAAAAATGTGTGTGTGGAGGTACAGAATTGGTAAAAAAAATTCTCTTAATAAAGTGTTTGGTTAGAAAATGAAAATATTTCCATTCAGATGGGTTGCTGTTGTTGATCAGTGGAGTTGTGTATTTGCTGTGTTTTATCTCTACTCTCTTTGGGCTCATCTCTTTGTCTTGAACTTTTCTTAATTCAAACATTTTTTAATTGAAAATATCTGGTTGTCTAAACAGGTCCCAAGGCTTGGTGATTATGGTAAAAGGCAGAAGAAGGCAGAGGCATTTAAATTACCTGCTTTGTACAGGGAATATCTGAATATAGTTAATATAATACTATGATATATTTAATATTGATACTAAATATTGTTATTAATACTGTAATTAATGTAAAGTGTAATATATGTGTAAAATTAAATGATGAATTTTATAATATACTTCACAGTATGACATACATAAAATATGTATTTTTATTTTAATATGTATAATGTGAACATCTTAATATGTAAAATGTGCAATGATATATTATTTTTATATTAATATAA
>VXBJ01005625.1:457422-561160 GCA_013400055.1 Nycticryphes semicollaris
TATATTAATATAATTAATATGCATATTATGCATTTATGCAGCAGCACCTGCAATTTGGCCTTCCTTTGAGAAGAATATGCCATTAGTCTTATATAAACTGGGATGTAATTTTCTAAAACCTTGTGAAGAGGAAGAGTTTTTCTTTTTTCCATCTTCCTTCTTTAGATGTCTATTTGCTTTGTAAAATAGCAAACATGCAAAAAATGTCATCAACGAATTTAAGTGTTTGATATTTTAAGTCACAAAACCCACAAGCATTTAAAAAAGAATCCTAGTTGTCAAAAATCCCCCAAGACAGATATACTGCTTGTTGATGTTTACAGGGTTTCAGAGTTATTTGCAATGCATGATCACAGTTCTATTGTGTGAAAACCAGCACATGACCAGGCTGCCACAGGTCTCCAAGGACAACAGCTTTTGTTGGACTGATTTTATAAGAGAGCTCATGAAACCTCCACATGGGAGCAAGCCATTGATAACTTCATTTTCCTGTGTCCTTTACTGCCCTGCACAGAAGGAGACCTGGGAGCAGGGACCCACGCTCTGGGCTCCAGAGCCTTCCTCATCTGGAAAACTCACACAAAGCCATGTTCTGGCTTGCAGTGGTGGTGCCTAGGCATTGAACTTCTCCGAGGATCTTCTGAAGATCCATTTTGCATGACAGTTCCGCAGACACTAAACCAGGGCTGCTGCAATAGGACTGTGGTTAGCCAAATCTACTGCCTCAGCCGGCCGAATCTGTGACTGCATGAGCGCTGCTGCCTGATCCAGATGGCCACCGATAAATGGTCAGGCTGGACCACAGCAGTCCTAATTTAGATCAGCATATGTTGATATCATCAACCATCTTCCCCTAGGTTTTAATTTTTATTATGCCACATGTAAATCCTATGCATATTACATCAATTGCACCGAAATGTAAGTAGCTCTATGCATTTATATTTTTTTTTCTGGTTAGCATACATATGCTAAGGCTGAAAATCAAAATTAGGGAATCTTAGAATATGTCAGTTTGTTCATTATCACTTGAAAGGTAGTTAAAAATAAGCCCAAACTAGGTAACTATATATCTAGTCATAGACACAAGTTCTCATGAAATAAACATAAAAATGACGGAAAGCCAGCACATGGAATACCATGGAACTAATTTATCATTCTGTAATGCAAACCAAAGCATGACTAGATTTAATTAAATAAAGAACAAGGAAGAAAAGAGTTTAATTTTGTTTTCTTCATGATTATAAGTGGCTCTTTCTTGCTCAGATACAGGCTGTGTTTGCACTTCAGGCGGTTTGTTTCATATTTTTCTTTAGCAAGAAGGCTAGCAGGCTTTCTTTAGCAAGCCTGCTTGGCTACGCTGTCTGATGTTTGCCACCGTGTATTTGGGCTTTGTTCCCATCTTCTGTTATCTGCTATAGATAAACAAGAAAGCATGAAGACACTTAACCTACACCGGGAGTGGAACATTTACATTTACTGATATAAGAATGCATAGTAAAGATATGAAGCTGAAAAGCTGCAGCAAGTTCAGAGCTCAAACATCTGACCTATTAATTTCAACCAAATGTTGCCAAGCCCTGGAGTGCCTCATGGGCCTGCTGTTTAGGTCAAGAGCAACAGGCAGTGGTGAACTGACATTGAATAGGCTGCTATAGGATCCAGTACAAATGCATCTCTTCTTTGGAGAATCATAAATCAAAACAGCATAGTGTTGTCTGGAATATGTGCCAGTTAGATGACATTAATAAGAGAGATACAGTCACTTGGGCATCTTCACTAAGCCTGATCTTTTCTTACTTTACCACTTGATTCTGAAAAAGTAATTTTCAAGTTGTTCACAAATACTAAATATTAAGTTCTCAAATTTAGACAAGAAAGGAAATTACTGATTAATAGAAAAAGTCTTTCTATTAGACAAAAGGGACTGAGGCCAAAGTCCCACTTGGCAACAACTATGGATATGCTACAATTCAGACTTGGGCAGGGCCCTACCTAATGAATCCTCATTCCTATCAAGCTTTCCTTTCAGACCTCTTTGTTATAAGTTAAACCTGTTCACTTTCAGACTTCTCTGTAGCTGAGATTTAGACCCAAACTTTTAGTTATGCTGCTCAGAAGTGGCAAAGTATGGACAACCCCTAAAATTTTGAGTGTTCTTTCCCAATTCCTTAGAATGTGACCACAAATGCAAATAAGAGATGACAGTTTTCCCTCCTGGAAATTAGCAAGGTTTGAGAGTAGTCACTCATGTAAAATAAGACAAATGAAGCTAAAACCCGAACTTTACTTTTTTGCAGTTTGATGTGATGTTCACTGTTACTGGTATCCCCCTGCCAGATGATCCTACTTGCCCAATACTTTGAAATACTGTGTGTGTGCCTAAATGACTAAAAGCTTTGCTAAAATAATTGGGGAATGAATTAACACTGATGTCAGCTGCCTTAATTAATGTAAAAGCCAGATACAGTCCTCAGAGGGATGGTCTTTGCATTACACTTATGTTCACATTAGAGACAGAACTAGACCAGAAATTTTACTGTAATCAGGCTTAAATAGATGGCATTTAGAACAGGGAGGGGGAAAAGATATTATCTGCTCTGGCATTACCTATAGCATATAAATGAGAGCAATTAAAGATAGCAGTGGATCAATTCTGATTCAATTCCTTGCAAGTGAAGCTCCACATCAATATAGCCCCATGGTTTTACCAAGACTCTGTGCAGATGCATGTGTCAGTCTATGTATCTTGGATTTTAAAATAACAGAAGGGAATGACTAAAGATGAATCCTGTCTGGCTATGAAATAACATTTGAATTTGAAAAGAAGGAAAACAGCTAAGTTCTCCATGGGGGTGAGCATCAGTAAGGCTTTCAGACTCTTGACAGCTACAGGGATCTTCAAATGTTTAAGGAAGTTGAAAGTACTTACAGAAACCCCGAGTAATCAGGAAAACAACTTTAATGAGGCTAACCTCAGGGAACACAGGGTTTTTTTCCCACCCCACTGAGTGGGTATTCTGCTTTAGGAGGACAATTTTAATTATTAAGGTAATTTGTTGAGGTGATGTTTACCATCTTTTTTTCCTTCAGTTAGAGGTGAGTTAAGATGGAAAATAGTCATAAATTGCCACCAAATTTTGCTCCTGTCTTGGTTTTTCAAAGCCAGACAGGAAGTTGGCTGCACCAATTAGAAAGATTTGTTTAAAAATATGCTGAAATATCACAGCTGCTTCAGGTAAGTGGAAAGATGCTAAGGCAGGTGACTCCAATGATACGGAATAATGAGACAAACATGAATCTCCAGAAAGTGGACTATACTGGGCTACAATAGCTAGTTTTATAAGGGCTAAGCATTTTTTTTTCCAGAGGTCAGCGTATTTAAAAAAGCTGAAAAGAAGAGTGTATTTTCAGAAAGGAAGAAGGTTATTGTGCTCATGTTTTAATCAGCATAGAAGAAATGTGTGAAACTTTTGGTGATAACCTGCCAACAGTAGCTGTAATGTTACTACTATGTCACGACAATGAAAGCAAAAGTGCTAAGTGAGATAATGTAAGTTTCTTACATTGTAAAGTAAGGTGAAGTGAATGATCTTTTTTTACTGCTGAGAGATCTGAGGGCTACGTCTACCCCATGAAACTCTGAGCAGCTGACTTAGGACAGTGGGCAATGGCGTCTCCTTCCTTTGTCAATACAAAGGAGAAGATCCAAAGGGGAATTCTGACTTTACATGGGATGAGTCACTTTTCTCTCTTTACTGAGGGTTGAAAGAGCAAAAATTCTTGCAAGTTGGATTCTCAGCCTAACACTATGTGGATTGCAGATTGCCTTAGCTGGGAGCAGCCATAAAATCACTCGGAACAGTCCAGCCAATAACTGGCACAGCAAGATGCTAGAAAAGTATGATGACTATCATTAAAGAAAAGGCTCATGCCTTTTTTGGCTATGTTGTTCTTGTAAATCTAATATTCCCATATTTCAATAAACAACACTTTGCTACGAGGTAATAAACAAGAGTACAATTTCCCTATCCAACAAACTAGAGCTGACAGAACAACTGATCCAAAGCCAGTCAATGTTTTTCTGCTGATTTCAGTGGACTTTAGATCATATCCATAAAATCAATGTTAAATTATCATCTAAGCAGCAATGGGGTACAGCAAAGACATGACTGATTTTATTGCACACATAAATGTAAGCAGGAAATCTTCTTCCCCAGAATCCAACTTGTTTACCCGATCGGAGTTAAAGACCATGCTTTGCTCATGTTCTGTTTAATGTTACCCAGGTATAAAATCATGACTGACATTTTTCTGCAAGAGAGGTGTTAGGTCTGGTATCTCAGCCAGCTCCAAATTTGGGTAATTACCTTCTGCCCCTGCAGTTTAAACAAGATACACCATTTGTCTTCATTACCTGCCCTAAAATTGCTGTTCCAATTTGCTGTGCTTTACTGCAATAGCTGCTGCATTTCACTGCAGAAGCGGCTGCTTTAAGTGGTAGGTGAGCTGATTTTGGAAAGATAGATAGTTTGTATAAAATATTTTGTGATCCTTTGAAGTGAGCAGTGCTGAGAATTATTTTTGATTTTTACAATCCTTATGAGTATGCCAGGGTAGTCACATTAAATATGCTATTTGGCAGGTTTTATTTTTAAAGATTACCATATGGTCTATGTTCATCACCCAAACTATCTCATAGAATGATTCCATATGAGTGTTTGATGCTAATTTTATTTGGGGCTGTACTGAGATCATCATGCCAGGTTAATTAAAGTACTACAAAGAATTCTGCACAATGAACTGATGCTAAAACAGAAGGAAGTGTCAGTTTTCAGTGAATAAAATAGCAATGCTAGGAGGCAATTATCTCCTGTTGGTAGCAGAAAGAAATTAAGAATATTGCAGAACTCCATTAAAAAAACCCCAAACACACACACAAAAAGAAAATCCCACCAACAAAAACCTGTCCAGGACTTATAACAAAGATTAACAGCTTGGGTAAATTTATTCCTAACTTGGCAGCACTGAATGTAATATTCAGAACATTGTCATATAACATGTCATAAGGAACAGCATATGTGAGTGAATAGGGATGGAAGTGTATTTCAGTCTGGGTGTACCTTTCTTTAACTTATGAGCCTTGCCATTGATAGCCTGAAATGTCAAGTGCTTTCTCCTCTGTGGGTGTGACAAAATCAGTTCAAATAATGCACTTACTGAAAAGATGAACCCTATCTTTACTTTAAATGTATTTCTGCCAACGTACCTGAAAAAAGTCCTTTCCATAGCACTAGTTTTGGCTTTCATTTTAATTCAGTGGGTTTAATTAATCACTGGAGTGGTTCAGTTTTATACCTGTGCAATTCCATAAATTTGAATTCAGGCACATACGTGGTAGCTGTAATTATGTCATGGTGAATAAGATATCATGCCAGAAGACTATCAAAACTACAGGAGGACAGGAAACGCTTTTTGACCCTTCCTGTTTTGTTTAAAGTGAAATACATTTTGTCCTGAATCAGAAAGAAACACAGTGGCCTAAAGAGTTAAAAACAAACAATATTCTGAAAAAGCAAAATCTTTAAAAAAAAACCCGAAACCCACACTGATGTTTCATTTTGACTATTTCAGCTACTTTTGGTGATGATGAGCCTGCATTTCACAACAAACAATTCCAAATCAGTATATTGCCATTTTTCATTTAAAAGAAGACTAACCTGAATATTTATACTTTCTACAGCTACTGGCACCTGTGTGCATGATTCCACCTACAATGGTGTGCATTTGTTACAAATGAGAAGCACAAAATTTTGGAAAACTGAAAACCTCATTTATAGGACAGGAGAGTTAACTGAAAAAGCAAAAAGTAATTGACTTGCACTATGATATTTCATGCTGCTCATGGAAGAACCATCCTTCCCTGCAGGTGAAAGTGAAATTCAGTGAATACTCTCTACTGCTGAACGCAAACCGGTGGTGGAGAGATCGGTTCCTAGCCTTGAGAGTACCATGAGAGGGGAAATTTTGGGAGCATTTGGGCCTTATAGCACCCATTTCCTCTTCCCTTTCCATGAAAAATTTTGATGATTTGGGCCATAGAGTTCACATCATGCAGTAATCTATATTGAAAAGTATGTTGCCCCTATGCCATACTTCACAGGCTGTGCAATCCTCTGTCTTTTATACTGTGTCAGAAGTTTCAAGGCACAGGCAGCTATGAAGCTATCACATATGGACACCCTACAGTGCAATCCAAGCCTGCCAATAGCCATGATCATGCCTGAATTCTTTGTTGGCATCTAGGGGTTCAGGATAGGGCTACAGACATCAGGGAAGCATGGATTAAGTGTCTCTAGGTGGCAACTTGGTGTCCCTTTGTCCCATAATATTCCAGAAAGGACAGTATCTACAGTGAAAACATCTTCATCCTTAAGTTTTCTAAGAACAAAGTACATTGCTGTGTATTTGTACATCTTGATTTGCAGGCAGCTCAAGAGATCCAACTAAAAAGCAGTCAGTCTCATACGGCAGTGTGAAGCCACACATGCAGCAAAAAGAAAATATTTTATTTTTTCTAAACACTAGTTCCTTTATGACATGTTATGGCAGACTGAAAAAAAAAATTATGGCAAGGCAGTGATATTTCAAAGTATTTGTCTTCCAAACCCCATTTCTGTTTATGCAGCTGGAAAGAATATCTCTTACTATCCTTATCAATCCAGTATGATCTTGCTAAAAGAATATCTGGGGCACAAGCACTTGCGCAAAACCCAGATGAGGTTTAGGAGACTGAGAATTTGATCTTACGTTTTTAAAGGTAACAAAGACATTTTATATTCATGAAAGAGAAAGGCAGCTGACGCTTTTCAAAAGTAAGCCTGACCTTTTCAGTAATACAAAACAATCACCTTTAATATGTACAATGTATATTCTTGGCCTTAAGAGATTAGTATAATTGTATTTATTTTCTCAAGAGGAAGGACAGCATTTTCAATTTAATTTAACATTTTTTTTTACTGTTAAATAAAGGTCTAAATATAATAGAGAAAACTGTGAATGGTATTTCATGGGAAGTTTTCCTACCTTGCGCTATGGTCTTCTCATTCAAATGCTTAGAGAAATTAATGTCAAGTCATCAGACTTTATTCCACTTTTTAATTTGTCATTTTAGATCTTTTCAAAATTACATCTAGGCATTCACCCCTGTAACACCACTCCCATGACAAATTTGACAACCAAGGAGAAAAAAACAACTCCACTTATAACACAAACACAACTCTCAGCTGAATTAACAGTGTCAGTCCTAGTCTGCGGAGAGATCTGGTTAACAGTTTCTGCAGTGATTTAGACCTATACATTCTGCAAGCCTGAGGCTCACGGTGGAACTGCAGGCTCAGTGTCAGATGGCATGTTTATTTTGGGCCACATCATTATGTGTTCATTTGGCATTGGACTTGGCAGACATTGTTTGCAAAAGTCCTACCACTTTGTTCTGACTGGCCTCTCTGGGCATCTTATGTGCTACTGGTCAAGGTTGCTGGTTTGAATGTGTAGTAAGCAATATGGAACACTTACAGCCAGGACAGTGACCAGCAAACCAGCCCCAAACATTCTCTCTATCCATTAGCCTTTACATTACTGAGGTGCTTTGCATCACAACAAAGCAATGCATCAACTAATTGCATCAACAGCATGAAATTTAACAGGAGCAAATGTAGGATTGTGCACATAGGAACGAGTAATGCTGGGCACAAGCATAAACTGGGAGACTGGAGACCAGCCCTGCAGCAAGGGCTCTGGGGGTGTTGGTCATCAGCAGGTTCAGTAGGAGTCAGAAGTGAGCCCTGGCATCCAAGAGGGCAAACCGCATCGTGGGGTGCATCAAACACAGTCTGAGCAGCCAGTCAAAGAGGTGATTGTTCTGCTGTATTCAGCATTGGTGTAGCTTCACCTTGAGTATTGTGGGCAGTTCTGAGCCCCACAATTTCAGAAGGACATTCAAGTCCTTGAAGGCGTCCAGAGGAGGACAACAAAGCTGGTGAAAGGGCTGGAAGGCATGTCCTGGGAAGAGCAGTTAAGAATTTTGGCCTTGTCTAGTTTGGAGGAAAGGAGACTGAGGGGCGGCCTCATTGCTCTCTACAGCTTCCTGAGGAAGGCAAGTAGAGAAGGTGGTGCTAATTTCTTCTCCCTGGTATCCAGCAAAAGGAGGCATGGGAATGGTTCAAAGCTGCACCAGGCAAGGTTTAGACTCAATATTAGGAAGGATTTCTTTACTGAGAGGATGGTCAAACACTGGAAACGGCTTTCTCGGGAAGAAGTTGATGCCCCAAATCTGTCAGTTTAAGAGACATTTGGACAATGGCCTTAATAATGTGCTTTAACTTTTGGTCAGCCCTGAAGTGGCCAGGCAGTTGGACTAGATGATCATTGTAGGTCACTTCCAACTGAAATCTATTCTATTCTATTCTATTCTATTCTATTCTATTCTATTCTATTCTATTCTATTCTAATTTTATGCAACAGTAGACTAAAAAGATTGTAGATAGACAACTAGGACCTTCACCTCTCAGTTCTGTATTCACAAAAAAAAATGACTGAGTGACTAGAGCTGCCCTGTGGGGAAGACACTAAGAAGTTACTTTCAGGTGTCAGCTGCCAGTTCCGCACCCATGGTCCCAGCATGGATGTGAATACATGATATCCATAAGGATATTGCATAAGGATGCAATATGAGGCACAGGGTTTGGTAGAAAACCTGTAGGAAGGTGTCACCTGCTGATCTTCGCTGTCTTTATCCCCCCAGCGGCAGATCAGGATGAAGTGCAGTGCAGTGTGGGCTGAGGGCTGGACAAGCGACCTTACTGTCAGGACCCCAGTGCCAAAGGCCAAGCACATTACTCAGCTGCCTCTCATATGCCATTAGTACATTTTGAAAGCAGAATATCTTACTTCACTCAAGGACACTTCTAATAATTATTAAATACGTATTGCGGTGTTTAGTGTGGAGCACTTTGCATGCCCTATTACCATAAATTCTGCGTGACTTTGAACAGCCACACACACGTCCCTGACTTTGTGGGCTGTCCTGAAAAATGGCAGAACATAATGTAATATAAATATTTTAATTCATATGTTATTCTTCATATTCCTAGCTGCTTTCTTTCGAGTGGCAGGTATCCAGTCACTGTTTTGTTCATAGCGTCTCAGGCATTAAAGGAGAACAAGGATCAAAAGACAGTATGAATCATATTTTTTTCTAACTTCCAAAGAGTTCTAAGTTGTTAAAAAACACCTACTATCTATTGCTTTCACAGCTGTTTGTTCCATTACTAAGCTCACTGCTGTAAACTATGTATATTAATTGTGGGCTGTATAAGTATTATAAGCTTGCCTGGTCAGAAAAAAACAGGCATGAATGAAGACAGTGACAGAACTTGCTGAATGTCTTGCATGTCTTGGGAATTGGCTGTCATTCATGTCTGCCGCTTAGCTAGAACAAAGATTTTTAATTGAGACTCTGCCTGCAGTCTTGCTCAAAAAAAGGCCTTTCCTTGAAAAAATTAGTGCTGAATGTCAATGCTCTTCACTGATAAGTCCTCATTACTCCAATCTCAGTCTAACAACAGACTTCTCTGATCTCCGCAATCCAGTTCTTGTCCGTCTCGGTGCTTCTTAAATGCATTTACCTGTGCCATCTATGTGTTTTTTTATTAATGTAGATGACAATATTGACAGCTAGTGTTTCATACTGGGTCCTGAAGAATGTAGCTTTTTGTACGACCTGTACATAAAGCTACAAGAAGTCATCATTAACTTACTTAAAAAATGCTTATTTTAGAATGCAGTTACAAAACAAATTCCAGCTAAAAACCAATGGCAGAAAATCACCTCCAGTGTTAACAAAATGGAAATCAAGGCCTCGTTTCCTTAAAAAAAAGCTTTCAGTCAAGCTCAGCTAGTGGGTATTGAAGCAGGAAAACCTTATCTTACTAACTAGATATTGTTTTGATTATAAGCTTTTGCAATCCCCCTACCTTTCTAAGAGGTTTTATACACACATCAGCAGAAGTTCTGAGTTTTCTCTTGGTGTCAGTGACAATGCCAACACTCTTTGTTAGTTTGCTACTAGGTTTTGGTTTTTTGGAAAACTCAAGTACAAATAATTTAATTTGGATTAGTAGATCAGCTAGTTTCAGGCACAAAACACTCAGGAATGTCTGACATATTTCATTATGAAACATTGATACCTTTTACTTCAAAGCAGTTCAGCTTTTGGAGTGCTTAGCTAAAGTTATCTTGAAAGAGTAACACCAACCAAAAGTAAATTAAAATAATATTTTATATTGTATTCAATCAGAAAATGAAACCAATCATTGGAAATCCAAATTAATGATTTTTTTCTGGCTTGATCCATTGCTAAAAATGCAATTTGCAGATATGTATACATGTGTTTGTGTGAATCATCAAATTTTCCACATATTTATGTATACATTTATTGACAAGTGGCTGTGCTGTTGCCAAGACTGCCTAAGAATATAAATGAAGCTATATTTGTAGGGAACTATAATGATCTTTATTAGACTGACTGATACAGCTGGTAGGAAACAAATGTGCTTGCAGGCTTACAAGCCTTGCTCCAGATCTGGAACAGACACAGCAACCTCAGGCTAAATACTTGCTGCAGACAACTGCTCTGAATTTCACTTGATTATGTTAAACAGTCAGACAATTTGAGGAAAAATGTGATGGGCATGAGAAGAGCAGAAGGGCAGGTTAGCAAAATGGGAGAGGGTAGGGTTGCTTACCCCCATGGGACGAACAGAAATGGAGAGAGGGGGTAATTACCAGCTTGAACTGAGAGGCACAAGTGCCCCTTTTTACTTCACTTAGATAATGAGGGAATTAAATATCTTTCAGTTTCATGATAGCTAAACAATGGAAAGCACCACTAAAGGCATTAACCAGCACAAAAAAGTCTTGCACAAAGCCGAGGAACTGGCTGATATATATTCCCTGAGCAGAAGTGTCTGGTAACCAGTCTGATTTCCTTTGTCTTGAGACCCAAACCCCAGCTCCTCACTCGTGCCAAGCACCCTCTGCAGGGGGCATGCTGAACTGGATGGGATTTCGTGATATGAGGACATCAATAGGAGCACTGGATTTATGTAGGCCTGCTCAGCAGGCTTGTTTGCTTTTGTCTTGGTCCAATTTATAGATAACATTTGTGGCATTTTCCCTTCCCTCCTCCAACAGTCCCACCGCAGCACTGCAGGTACATCATCTGCGGTGATATATGTAGTGACGGTAACATTAACGAAGAAATATTTAATTTCAGATTTCTTAGCACTTGGATAGATTTCACTTGTAATAAAAAGAATGGTCTTCTATTTCACTGGAAGCACTCTGAGATATTTTGGCATTAAAATCTAGAGATGATTTTCGTTCTCCTTCGAAGGACAAGGTGTAAACCTGTTCGATAGATTCATTATTTACAATGCTGCATCAAGCAGCAGATGTGTTTGCTCCGGAAAATGTAGTCACCAGTAATTCACTCACTCTTGGTTGTGTAGAAAACATTAGGTAGAGAATGACATGAGACTAATGCTTCTCCACGTAACAGAGAAAGAAAGAAGAGTTTAGACATAATTTTGAACCTTGGGGTTTATTCATAAATATCACAGAAAAACTAATTTTAGATACCATTCGGCTAGTTCCAGGGGTAATTGTAGTCCTAATCTCCCTACACAATGATGAACAAGTATTATTCACCTAAATAATGGGATTCAGTGATGCCAGCATGCTAGGCAAAGACCCTAAAAATATCCACAGCCGTGCCCTGTACCTCATAAGGCTGATATAGCAAAGTACAGTAGAGGATGCTATGAAGACTAGAGGAACATGAACAATTGAGATAAATAACGATCATCATCGAGCACAGTCTCGATTTTTATTTTTTTTCTTTGGCTTCCCTAGAATAGAAGGTAAAGGAGTGTGAGAGCAGAAGGAGAATACAGCATCAATCAGGTGACTGACAGTCACGTCCCTGTGAAATGGATATGGGACAATACACACATATATGCACTGATATATATATCTGTATATATATGTGTATGTAGGGAAGACATCTCCATGCCATTCATGTGGTAAATGTGATCTCCAAAACACAATTTGATCCACAGATGGTCCCTCCACT
Organism: Nycticryphes semicollaris; assembly: GCA_013400055.1. NCBI lineage: Eukaryota > Metazoa > Chordata > Aves > Charadriiformes > Rostratulidae > Nycticryphes > Nycticryphes semicollaris. Next base: position 469,616 of record VXBJ01005625.1, read on the forward strand.
GTCACCACACTAATACAAGTACAATGAAGCCTGAACCGTAAACCTAAGCCCATTCCCTCTTCTAGACATATTCCTATTTTGAATCCTGGGGGAAGTGCTGTTTTCAGCATGGACTTTTTAGTCCTAAGTCAGGATTTAAAAAACAAAACAAAGCCGTTACATATTCCTCGTGTTTTTAACAGCTTTCATTAATATAACTGTTTCCCATCTGTGGCTTTCTCCCTTTAAAAGATAGGTTTTGCTCAGTAGTCACACATGCATTTTAAGACATACCAGAATAACAAAACTGATCCATTTTTTTCCCCAAAGACTTCTGCTTATGCTATGTAGCAACTTTAATTTTCCTTAGCTTTTCTTATTCATCCCTTTATACCACATGCTCGTCTATAAAGTTCAGCCTCTTTCATTTTTATTTTCTAGGCTCAGATTTTCATCAGCGAAACAGGAAAGATTTTCTTTATGTCTTGATTTAATTTACCATTTCAGTAATTTTTTTCTGACAATGTTCATAGTGTAGTTAGTGTGTGTACCGATGATAACAGTTGCATTGATTACTTTACCGACAAGTAATATAAAAAGGATGGAAACTAACTGCAATGCTTTCTCAAGGAATGCATTTTTTTTTTTCTGTATTATAAATATAAAAGGAAAGGCAGAATGAAATAAGCCGCAGCAATAAAGAGGAAAATTAATTCCAAGCTTTTACAGATGGCTGCAGCTGTATTACTTAACATGCATGTCAGCTGTAGGAGAATGTTTAAAAAAGGAGATCCAGCTCTACAGTAACAAATCACAAAGCTTTCCAAATGGACCAAATTCAGCAGTGGAGTAAAACACGGAAGTGAGAGGAGTCACAAACCCAGTAAATTTAGCACCTTATGCTTTGCATCTTTTAATACTTATCCTAAAACAAAATTGAAGGGAGATACTTGCTCTCTACTATAATACTATTAAAGACATGTTATAAATAACATATTGAAATGAACGCTACAGAAGACAAAGAGTTTTCCTTTCATTTTTATGTGTTGCTCCAGATGTAAGATGATCATGTGACCTTTCAGTAAGAAACTCTCACACTGAAATTAATAGGCTTTGATATCTATACTCATAATAGCTGTTTATTTCCACCTATAGGAATGCAGATTATGGTATTAGATTGAGCACAAGTTTATAAATAGAAGCCCAGTCTTTATTAAAACAGAAGTCACCATTAGAGCGTTCACCTCACCAAAAATCCACTGCTGAAAAGCCATGCTGTGCTCTGATGGGTGAAGACAGAACTAAATGAGACCTCAGGGCATTACCATGCTGTAAGGAGAGTACATGTATCATAAAAAAGGCATATGTGAGCTGTAGTGGCAATTTATTACCAGTTTTATAATAGTTAAAATATTTGTCACAATATATTCTTTTGTACTTGATGTGGCATAAAATATTTCTGATTTTCCTTACCAAGAAAGGAGTTTACACGTGTTCTAATGGCATAATAAATGAAGAAAAAAATTCTTATAACATAAAATTTATTGTTATTATGTTTCACTTGGATCTCTTACTTATTTAAATTAATATTCAATGTTCTAAATGCAGAAGAATATTTTAAAAAATGCTGAAAAACTTACAAAGCAATTTTGAACTATCTACTTTATGAAAGAAGCAGGAAGGCACAGAAGGGTATTAGTATTTACCTAAATCTATGATGACATTCTAGGTAATTTAAGCTTTGAAGTCCACTGTTCTAAGAGTTTTTAACCCCCAAAAGTCACTTTATTGAGCCTATGCTTCAGGAGTTGCATTGGTACTGCAAGATAACAGTTCTCTGCAGAACTGAGAATCTCTGCAATGAGATTCTCTCATCACCAAGACTGGATGATCTGGGTGAATCCCTGCCAGGTTTCTATCAAAGCAAAACAGACTGCAGGAGGCTTAGTGAACACACAGGTCTCATCCTCAAATTGCAGTCAGGAGGAAGCCGTATCCTAACAGAATAAGTGCTATATTATAACAGAATAATGCTCCAGTGTGGGCTCGCTCTCACAGGAGACAATTCTCCATGATTTTTTCCAACATGAGTCCTTCCTACAGGCTGCAGCTTTTCATGAACTATTCCAATGTGGCTCCCTTTCATGGAGTGCTATCCTTCAGAAATAGACTGCTCCATACTGGGTCCCCCACGAGGTCACAATTCCTGCAAGCAAACCTTGTCCAGCATTGACTCCTCTCCCCACAAGGTCACAAGTGCTGCCAGAATCCTGCTCCATTGTGGGCTCTCCATGGGGTCAAAGCCTCCTTCATGCATCCACCTGTTCCAGTGTGGGATCCTCCACGGGCTGCAGGAGAATATCTGCTCCACTGTGTACCTCCTTGGGCTGCAGGAGGACAGCCTCACTCACCATGCTCATCATCAAGGGCTGCAGATGAATCTCTGCTCCAGCACCTGGAGCACCTCCTCCAACTCCTTTTTCACTGGCCTCAGTGTTTGCAGAGTGTTTTTTCTCATATATTCTCACTCCTTTCTTCCAGCTACAATTGCTGTTGTGCAGTGACTTTTTTCCCCTTCTTAAATATGTTATCCCAGAGGTGCCACCACCACTGCTGATGGCCTTGGCCAGTGGTGGGTCTGTCTTGGAGGCAGCTGGTATTGATTCTATCTGACACAGGGGAAACTTCTAGTAGTTTCTTGAAGAAGCCACCCTGTAGTCCCCCTGCTATCAAAACGTAAACCCAATACATAGGAATGTTGCAATAGAAATTGGAGAGGAAATACAGGAAATATCGTCCTGTTAGAAGAGTGGGCCTGGAATCTGTAGCACCACGTACAGCAGTGTCTGAAGCTAAGTGACATCTGCCAGTTTCATCACAGGGCAAGCGTTTTTTCTACTTGATCACATTCCTAGCAGCACTGGAAGTAAAGACAACTTCTCCTGCACCACTTAAACACCAGACTCAAAACGTTCAATTTATGTCCTTGGAGGCTGGACTGCTGACCTTCTGCTTTTCCTACCAACCGGAATTTTGCTATGATCCTATGACTCTATTATTATCACAGTGTTCAACAAATTGCATCGCAACATGCCCTCCCTCCCTTTCTAAGGTAGAACTTACACAAATACATCCTCATTGTTTTTTAGCTGTTGCAGTTTATGTTTTGTTTGTTAGGAGAAACACTGATTCTTAACAATCTCATGGAAAACATAATCACGCTGACCTTTCTAACTCTGCTGAGGAAGGGAATTGGCAAAAAAGAGAGAACAGATAAGAATGAATAACGAAGGGAGGTTTGCTACCACTATTTATTGTTTCCTCCTCTTCACCAAAACTGTGCAGTTCAAAACACTGAGCTGTCAATGTAGGACATGCGTTGATTTTAATAATTAAGCACTGTTGGGTTGCTGACACTATTAGTCAAGGGTCAGTAGACATTTTCATTACAATTGCCATTTTCCAAGACTTCATAACTGTCTTTTTGATTCACGCTGGGCTGAGACTTAGTGTGTAGGTTATCAACTTCCTGGCATTTTTGCCTCACCATAATAATCTATTTTTAAAGTTTTCAGACTAGTGCAACTTAAGATTGTTTCAGCCTGCTTCCATTAGGACTCTGTGAGCCGGGGGAACTGAAGAGAGTAGGGGGGTTGAAAGCTTCATTTCTTCTCACTCTGTAACAAACAACACTGAAGCCCTGGGTCTGGGAATGTAGTATAAATCAGTGGAGGACTGTGGGAGCTGTGGAGACAGGGCTTTTCAAGTCTACTCAGAGGTGTCTGGGAGCTGGGTAACTTTTCTCGGAACACAGTAGCACTCTCAAAGAGACACAAGGGTTGGAAAATGAAATAGTCTCTGCAATTCATCCAGTAGATGGAGAAAATCGGCTTGGCGAGTCAATAAACGGCATGAAGAAGTTGGAAAACCTTCATAGCTGCCCTCTTATTCCCTCTTGTGCTGTCTGGCCACAAAGGGAAAGATGGTATTTACTGATCTCTGTTTCACTGTCTGCTCTTATATGTTATAAGCACCTAAGCCATAAGAAAGTACAAGTTAAAAGTTTGTCAGCTAGACCTCTCTTCACACTAATCCCAGATTTAACACAATTTTCCCTCAGGAAGAATCCTAAATATATTTGTCTTCAGTAGTGACAGAAAAAGTCCTTGCCACTAGATATAGGTGTCCTTGCAACTTATAATAGTTGTATTACAAAGACCCAGATAAGCTTGTCTATTTGGACTTCAGCTACTTTTTTTTTCACTTTGTGATATTCATAAAATGCTCAGCAGCTCTTTTTGTAGTGACTGGCTTTGCCTTTCTCACTCATCTTTGTATTGGGTGGACATAACATTTCTGAAACACTTGAAAAACCTGCCACGTAAGCTGAGGTCCTGAAGCTAGAAAGTACATTTCCCTATTAGGAGTAGAAACATGGGCTGTAACAGTGCTCAGAACACAGGTAGACCTTCTCTCTGACCCAGAAGAGGTGGCACTTGAAGTGAACGGCCAGTTCAGTGAAACAAAGATTTATGCTTCTGTAGTCTCTGTTTTGCCTTTTCCAGTTCTTACCAATCAGAACGACCAAACAGCACTTCAGCAGAAGACTTTTACACCTACTGCTTCAAAGAAACCTGCTGTTCTGTTTTAAATTAATTATGTGACACACTAGAAAAAACACAGAATAAAGAAGAAACATTCCTCATGTTTGCTTTGCCAAAGTCCAATGAACAATATTTGAAATCAGTACTATTTCTTATTTTATTAGTAACTTTTCATAATATGATTAAAATGATAGCATACTACAGGCTAACATGGGGAACTTTGGTTCAATGGTGATTGAGGATCTCAGCTCTTGAATTATATTATGCTGAAACATATAATTCCCAGAGAGAGATGCATGCTTTGGCTCAATTGAAGAATTCCATTTGGAAAACCATTCCCACCCATTGCCAAAAAAAGAAGCTGCAGTCTTGACTATACCCTAAATTCTGAGACAAGCTGAAAAATATTTTGCAAGTCTATTAATTCTTTAAAAAATACTACCTTGATAAATTTACTTAAAAAGTATGGATTGAAAACATAAGTCTGAAGCAATGATATTTTTTGTTGAAATTTGGCTAGTTTGAAAATGTAAGGGTCCATGAAACATGAATCTGCATGCCATAAAAAAGACATTTTATAACTTAGTGATTAACAGTAGTCCATCTTCTTAAAGATTAGTCCTATAGAGATATTATCAAAAGAGAAAACATCAAAACTAAGGGAACTTAAATTTTAACAGAAATATTCCTTTATTGTGTATGAACTGGTAAATAGCCTACCAATTTCTCACTCTGAGTTTCAGATTTAAACAAAGTGTCATCAAAGCAGTACATATATATGTATTTATGTATACAGTAAAAGAATGACAGAGTCAAAAGAGTCAAAACCACTAAAGTAAACCTTTTATGTTGTAAAAAATGAATTGAAACCAATTATTAGAACAGAACTGTGCTCATATTTCTTACTATTATTTTTGTGGTATTTAAAGCAAAATAGAGAACAGTTTTCATATTTTTCATTTGATGAAAATTGTTTCAGTTTACCTTGAAAAGGTCAGAAGTAAGTATATATATAAACATACACTACAGCTTTCAAATATCTATTTAATGTTTGGTTGTACGTTTTACTGTATTGCAGCCTTGTCTACAGAGGCTTTGAAAGTGCTCTGAAAAATCTTGTTTAAAGAGAATTAACATTCTTCTACACAGTTATTACAAGCACAAAGGAGTCGTGGCTGAGAATGTATATATTCATCACTATCCATCACTATATTACCCACTCAACAATTATAAGTGAGCAATTAAGCTACTCAAAGCCCGAGTCAGCATTCCAGTTTGTGAGTCACAGCAAAGTTACCTGCATTTGGAAAGTTTTACCAAAATCCACCCATTCACTATGTTCACATCAACAATTAGGAAAAAAAAAAAATCAAGAAAAAATAGTTATATCCAGAATTTTCTGTGTAATTAACCTCATGAGATAAAAAAAAATGCATAGTTTTATCAAAAGTTTGATAAAGAGGCAGCAAAATGGTAGATATCAGTTATATGTGGATGCAATATTTGAAATATATTTTAGCCTGTGGTACTTTTAGTCGTGGATTTCCTGAGAAGAAGGACTTGCCTGCAAGAATTATTCTGAATTCATTCAATTCTCCAGGTGGACTGAGCAGAAGTCAGGGTAAGCTAGGATGCCAGTGTAAAACACAGTGCTCTGTCTGAAATATTTTATGTCACCTTAGCTCTACAGCTTCACAGATAATAATTTCCCTGTTCAATTAGAGGTTTGATATTAAAAAAAAAAAAGACTCAAAACATTACCCACCTTGAATAGGAAAGAAAATACAAAACCTTGAAAAAGTTAATTAAAAATGCAAAACATAAAATTCAGCTAAGAATATCAAACAAAATTTCTTCTTTAATTTTTCATCTCTTAACATGGTTTTACATTTTTCAACTATGTGTTCACTTTTATTTCAAAGGGGTAGTCACTTCAGACAAAGACTGAAACATTTTCTTTGCTGCCTTGAGCACACCAACAGGCTCCAAATGCCCTCATTAGCCTGAAACTATCCTTATCTGTAATCCTCTTCTGCAGCATGTTCCCCCCACCAAGGGCTTTAGCTGCCTGTGCTGAAAGTCAGCTCTGATGTGTCCCAGCTGGGTGACTTTGGACCAGGCATCTGTGAATGGGCAGTGAGAAGGCTCCTCCTGGTCTCCACCACACATGGTGAGGGCTGCACACAAGCTCAGGACCTGCACCTTGCTGTAGGTAAGCGTTGTGGTACCCGGTATTGCACCAACTTCACCCTGACCTTGTATATCCTTTCTTGACCTCGGTCCTGAACTGTCATTGGTGCCTGGTGATCCCTGTCCTGCTGTTTGGCCCTGGTTTCCATCACTGGACCTTGCCTGCTTTTGTGTGGTGGGACCACACTTGTGTCAGTGAGGATTCTGCCTGGGCACCCAGTTACCACCTGAGGCTCCTGGGTCCTCTAAGGGACCATCTTGTGAGTGCAAAATCCTGGCAATAACAAGCCAAACCAGGACATGTCAGCAATTTTGAAATGTGTAGGTATGAAAAAGGGAACTTGTCATGATGGACACCTTCCTGCCTGCAAACACTTTTGACTCATAGCAGTCAACATTTGCCAATTAAAAAAGATACTGGGGCGGGGGCAGGGTGGAGGGGGAATAATACCAAATCCCAACCTGTTTTTGTGTTACTTAACATTTACCATACTTGACTTTTTACATCTGCTACCTGGGAGGAATTGTGAAAGGAACTTGATTGATGTTTCTAAAAATCAAAGCTGTGAAACCGGTGATGGAGACCTTCTCATACAGAAGTGCAAGTAGTTTAATCATCACGCATGTTAAACATGCTGTCAGAAGACCATGCAGTCAGCAGATATTCCTCTCACTGTTTTTCTGTCTCGTGTTTAAAATATTCTAAATCAAGCATGAATATCTGGACAACTGATTAATTATGCTCATTAAGAAATAGCTTGGTGGTCTGCATGCTTTACAGTGTAACATTTGACTGAATTAAATGTAAACTTTATACTGTAACTTTTTGTGAGGAGTTATATTAGGTTTGACCATGGAGGTATCATCTATTTTGTCTTGTTCCATTCAGTAAGCTTTTTCTCAGAGACTGGTACTGATTAATTATATGTAATTAGAAGAGATAATGGGGCTATAGAGGTGGGAAAAACAGTACTGTGAGATTTGCTTGGTAACTGGGTAGGTTTTTTCCCCCTTAAATTTGAGGTAGTAAACAATGGTAGCGGGAAGTTCATTAAGGGAATCAGTAAATTTTATGGACAGTTAAATACTAATTGTAAAGATTGTTGGATTCAAGCTGAATTGTAACTTTTTTAATTAGAAGAACAGCTAAGGACATCAGTTTTAGAGGAATCACATCCTTCAGCTAGGAACATAAATTTTAGAGGAAAGACGTAGTTTTATATAATCAGACATTTGAGATCCAGGAAGTTTGCAATCATCTTCAACATACTGGCATTACTTACATGCAACAAACCATTAAAAAACTCCCTTTTCTCTCTCTCCCCCACCTTATTTGTCTTTTGCATTTTCTAGCTGCCTTTCTTTTTGTGTATTTTTTTAATTTAAAGCTTCATTTTAATTATGTCTGTATGACAAAGAAACAAGGTGCCCTGCTTTTCACAGAAAAGTAATATATTCATTAAAAAAAAAATCAAGTGGGTGAACTGCTGCCTATCCTTTTCCTCACCAATATTTTGAAACTCAGCTTTAAGAAAATGACCCATTTTTCACTTTGCTTTTGCTAGTTTTCCTCATTACCTCTAACTTTCTATCTGTACAAATAAGCTTAAAGCAAAGGACTTGAGGAATATTAGTCCTGAGCAGAAAAGAACAAGTGAATTACATAAACAATGTTTCCTCATTACTAAAGATAGATGCAAATTGGAATTTGAATTATATTATACATTCCAGTATTTCTACTTTTTTTTTTTTGTCCCAGACAGGAATAAAAATCAAAATACATTCCATTTTTCACTGAATGTATTTTTTTTTAATTTTTTTAAATACCTTCTTCTAATTGCTGAATCTTTATCCTTTGATTAGGAAAAAAGTGTAAAATATTTCCGCAGAAAGTCTGTCACAAGTTTGATCTTTCTTTTCCAAAAAACAAACTATAGTTTCTTTGACCTGTTCACTCCAATGCAAACACAAGGTAGAATAGGCAATTAAATAAAATAAATTAACTAACTAAAAAAGAAGTCTAAACAATTTACTGCATATACAGTTCTTTGCCTAAAGAGAAAAAGGCAGAGAGAATGGATAGGACATGACTGAAATTAGTCAGAGCGCTTAATGCACTTCTGGAATCTGCTCTCACATGGTAATGGGGGGAACTGTAAAAATCTAAAAAACAAAGATTTTCACTTGGTACTGTCACACACCGAAAACCAAACATCGTGGTTGGTTTTCATTTGTTATTGAGACTTCCCTGTAGCTATGTCTATGTAAGCAGGTAGTTTGATGCAGAAAGGTCGATAGATCAAAGCAGTTGGTACTCAGGACCACGCATTCATGCCATATGTGGGTGGGGAGTTTTCCTATGGCCTGAATTTTATCAGGTCCCCACACACCAAATACTCCCACCACGTGTGATTTTTTTTTTTTTTTTTTTAAGCTGCCTAAAGAATGAAAGAATTTTTCACAGAAAGGGTGGTCAGACACTGGAATAGGCTGCCCAGGGAGGTGGTTGAGTCCCGACCCCTGAATGTGTTTCAGAGTCGTTTAGATGTGGTGTTGGGAGATACGGTGTAGGGGAGGAATTTGTAGAGTAGGGCTGATGGTTGGACTCGATGATCCTAAGGGTCTCTTCCAACCTGAATTATTCTATGTTTCTATGAAATAGTGCTGCAGATCCCCAGAAGGTGCTGGAGCACATCTGCGCACACCTGAAACAGAGCTCTGACCTCTGGAAGGAGTCTACCTTCAGTGTACTGAAACCTTTCTCTGACTGAAATCAATGTGCTGGACAACAGGGAACTGAACTTCAAAATTTCAATATTGTTCTCCACCAAAGTGCTAGTTTAAACACAGCCTATTTCCATTGTAACTGCCTACAAGTTGATACCTGTAGCTCATGTGCTCATGATCTCATTTATAAAAATGCACCACAAGCCTAAGACTTATGTTCTGCAGCAAGTTTGTGTAAGTGAAGTCTATACTGGATGTGACACATCTTAATCCAGAGAATGCAGCTAGATAACATGGTAGCCCAGAAGTGATCTGATTACATGTAAAACACTAAGCTTCAGTGAATCATAATCATTGCTTTGAAAAGATGGCGTTTTAGAAAAACCAGTAGCCATGAGCTCTGAAATGATGGTCTTCAGATTAGCTGTAACTATGTTTGAAAGAGACCTTGGAGTTCAGTAGCACTAAGAAAAACAGGATGGTAGAGTAACAACAGACATCTATCTAAGGTCAGACACCAAAATTCTAGGTGGGTAAAGTGTACTATGATTAATACCATTTGCTAAAACATGCACAAAATTGAAATCCAGAAATTTGCTGAGCTGTTCACTAAATCTGCACTGCAGCAGTTGTTTAACCAGAAACTTTACCATGACTGTATTTACTCTGCTAATGAAAGCACGTCCAGGGGCCAAGCTTGACCCCTTGATTACCCATAATACTTCACTGGTTTCACACCGCAGGTTGTAGACCTGGCCCATGCCAGCTAGCAGTCTCCCAGATACTGCCTGAACACAGTATGTGCTTGAACACAGTGTCTAACAGACACCATTCCCAACAGAAAGTACAGAAAAGACAAGTCTAAGTTTGGGTGTCTCCACCTTTGTGTCTTCCAACACAGTCTCATAATGGTTTGGCATCCTTAAGCTCCAATATCTTCCTATATATAGAAAAAGTTCAGGAGGAATCTTCATACACCACAGCAGGGCATGCAATAAATGTTCACAGTTTAAAACACCACTTGCCTGGGCAGTAACAGGACCCTCAACTTTAGATGTTTTGAACTGAAAAAAGTCCTACATCTGAAACAGCAATTATGTCAAACCAGCATTGCTTAGGTCCCAGAGCTAATTCTTATGTAGAATGAATGCAAGCCAACTTTGCTACTTGGCCTGAAAGCTACTGTCCTTAGCTCTGTGGTTTTTAGCAAGAGAGACACATCTTTTGTTTCTGTCCCCATTCAGCTTCTGTGCATCACCCAAACTGTTGTCCTTGGATCAGCTAAAGACCACGTTCCTACCTATGCCTGCCTGAGACCTCAAACATAGGGAAAGTGCCCATCCTGGACCTGGAAAAGGGGCTGGTAAATGTGCTCTCACAGAAATCACCAGCATCAGGCCCCCTAACAAAAATCAGATGTATATTCTTTTTAAAGGAAAATTGTGTTGGTACTAACTCTTCAGCTGCTTAATGGTTAGGGTAGTCACCTATAAAATGAGCAAAATCTATGACCACTTAACTCAGAAAGGTTTCCGATGCCCAGCTCTCCCCAGAAGGAGAGTTTGGCCTGGGAAAGAAGCATCCTCCACCTATCCCATTAAAGTCACAACAAAGAATACTTGGGACAGAAGTAACCATGCATGCAAGATACAAGGAAAATGTATGATTTTGAAGCTCAATGTTAGGAAGAATATTCATCTGGAAAAGCAGGAATCTGGATTCCTTTTGTTATATGAACAATGTACTGGATAAATTTGACAAAAAAAAAAAAAAGGCAAAACAGCAAAATTCCTACTCTGTTCTTGGAAAAAATAGTCAGAAAAGCAAAATTCAGCCCCTGATTTAAAGTGGACAGAGTTGTTGTTGCCATGAGAATCATATCTTATCTTAGGGACAGAGACTAGATTTTATTCATATCCCTGTTGGTCCTAATAACCAAAAGGCTCTCTCAGTGGACAGAAGATTTCTGGATAGACATCCACTTGGCAACATGTAGACACCTATAATCATCCTAAAATAGATTAGATGAGTTGCAACTCTCTTGGTTATAGATGGCCACTAGATCAGATAAGGACATCTCAAGTCAGATGAGAGAAGTTACTTTGATAACTACCTGTCCCCAGGAAATTGTGGTGACACTGGGTGCCTAAATCTGGGGCTTACAATTGACATTTGGGTACTGAAATAAGGTACTCTACCACACTAGGTATCTCAGCCTTTTATTAGATCCAGGTGCTACTGATACAGGCAAGGACTAAATCCAATTTCTTATAATTTCGTTCCCCTGTTAGCAATAGTCCAGCCTACAAAAAAAAAAAAAAGCACTTAGAAACAGAACAAAGAAAATGAAACACAGCTTAAGTGCAGAAATATTTTAAAATGTTAAGTGATACGGTGCTGTGAGTTGCAATATAATTAGAATATAGCCACTTAATGGGGCAGCAGTTCTGATTACGTACATCAACTACCTCTGTGCATTGCAAATCTGGAAATAACTTAGAAATGCCAATTTATTTTAAAGGTGTTTCTATTTAAGCTAATGGTACGGAAAAATCTAAAAGGTTTGTTCCATCAAAATAATCATCTTAGTTTACTATCCATGAGGAACTTTTTTGGCAAAAGGTTTTGGAATTGTCCCTTGTAGTTTTAGATATATTTCTGGTTATAGCAGCTGATTCATAAGTAGAAAACAGAGTATTGTAAGGTTTTATTTATCTTACACTTTCAGATTTGCTAAATACAGATAAACAGAATGGGCACGTTAAGATTTCTTTTTTTCTGATTAATTTTATGGTAATTCAAAGTGTTTCAGTTTTAAATGAATTGTTTGAATACTAAATTATGCAGCTTTATGATCCAGGAGATAAGCAGAGTTCTAAAGATGCCTCTGAGACTTGAAAGAGACAGCATTAGAAGCTCATTATTGCCGGCACATTTAACATGGTTAAAGTAGGGGAAAATAGCCATTAAGTTAATGTAATAGTTAAACTGCATTAATTTGAAAAACTGCCCAGTGAAATGCTTACAGTGAGGGTGTATCTTTTTTCTTTTTTCTTTTTTTTTCAATTCTGTGACACTTTCAAATATTAAAGAGTCAAAAACATTTAAAGAGTAGCCCTTTTCAAGCAATTTAACATAATGTTTACACTTGAAGAAATATTCAGTTTATCAGTCAAATGTGTGTCAGAGTGTGAACATTTTCTAAAGAGAGAAGAGCAGATGTTAATATGCATAAAAGATGAGTTCAGGACTACCGGGTGGTAGCAAACAAACAAAATAAGCTCCACCTCTCCTTCCCATTAGTCCCTTCATCCTCTGGGTCCTTTTTTCCAAACACTGAAAAGTAACAGTAGTTACGGAAAGTAGTAGCACCTCTCTCCTGATTGCTTAAAAAGACCAAAGGAAGCATTAAAAACCCCTCCAAAATAGCAGTGAAAAGAGAACAGCTCAGTCTTAGCAAAATCCACATCAAAGAAACATAATGATTGCCATGACAGGATTAGATTTACTGGACTTCATGTTTCCAAAAATGAATTGGTTAACCCCACAAAAGTAAAATGCCAGGTAATAGCCAACACGTCTACATGAGTTTCCACTTGCTTCAGAGTGGCTGAAGAATACTACACAATGTTTAATGCCCCTTCCAAAATTTGTTGATAATAATAATGCAAACTTATAGTTCCTATTGCTGTTGTAATTTTGAAACATTTTTCTTATCTTGTCAGATTTTTGGTCTCAATAATTTCACGAAGAACAGAATCCACATTTTCAACAGCACTTGGAAAAAAAAAGTTTTTTTATTACCTATATTGTTACTTCAAATTACTTGTGTTTTAGATTTGAAAGAATGATCTACTGAGGTTCTACTGCTCAAAATTTGTGAAGTTATTTACAGATCTCATAAACACGCTGAGATTCTGGCTGCAAGCAATGGCATTAGACAAAAGTAAGTTGGTACTTTTATAGAGCAATAAGCGGACAGATACAATGTGAAGTACAAGTGTCTCAGCACAGGACATACAGAAAGAATAAGCTTTCCAGAATTACATTCCCAGGGCATATTCCTAAATGGGGGCAGTCTTGAGTGATGTGTTCTGGGCAATCCTGCTTTAGCAGGGGAGTTGGACTGGATGATATCTAGAGGTCCTTTTCAACTCTGACAATTCTGTGATTCCCACGAGCTGCTGTATCCCAGCATGACTTCACATCTGTAGAACCTGGATGGATAAAGTTGTGGTCTGCACTAGGGAGGAAGGGGTGTGTACAGGTGTGGCTGAGGAAGTAAGAACTGGGGGGAGACTTCTTGGGCTTTTCAAGAATGCTATCTCAAGAGAGCTTCCCAGATCTCCTGCCAAAGGAAGGAGTAAGATTGCTCTGGGCCAGACAGAAAAAAAAAAAAGTGGGGGAAGTTTGGTACCTGCTTTGCACCCCATCTTACAGGGTACCCTCACACTGTGTGTTGTTTCTTAAGATGCTCTCTGTGACAGAGGATGACAAGGAAAGGCACAGGACTCATGTCTCTGCTCTTACTCCCAAACATGGAATGAGCACGTTTGAACACCTAAACCATAAACCAGACCAGTGCTTGTGGGGGCAGAAAGATGATGCATGTCTAGAACAGGGCAGGAGACCCAGTGTCACGCATTACTTCACTGCTGAGAAGCTTTCAGGCAGATGGGACATACCTAATTAGTTCTTTTGCAACAAGGAAGAATGTGATGGTTATAAATATGGTCTTCTTTGTGACTCCACACCACAGAGTTTGGGGAAGGAGGAAATAAGGAAAATTACTCTTCCTTCTTCTTTAGTCTCTTTTCCTTCCCATTACCTATGACTACAGGATTACAGGGTTTATTCTTTCTCCACCCACACACTAAACAGTGGTTGAAGGCTCTAGAGTTGCAGATATTACTTCTTTGCAAAAACTATTAGAAATCTGTGCTGCATATAGAGATCCACCTCTATCTGAGAAAGAGGTTGCAGCTCTCTGCTGCCAGTGTTACCAATCAGGCTTTGGTAGATACACCAACTGGTGTTCCACTATTACTTGTCAGAAATCGTAAGTGAGCACCAAGTAAAGTTAAATCAAGAACTCAGTAACTTTAGAGTCCATTCAAAGGACAATGTTTTTAATACTGTATCAACTGAAAATCGATTGAGATAGGAACATCCTGTAATTTGGTGTTGCCAATAAGTGCACTGTGCATTGCATTTCTTCTTGTCTTGGATGCCTTAATTACTACGGAATGTTACTACATTTAAGTAAAGCTGTCTTAAAAAAATAGGAAACAAACAAAAGAAAAAATGGTTTTTAATTATTTTGTGTGTATTTTCCACTGATACTCCCATATGTTTAAATATTTGCTTAAACTTTTTCACCAAAAGATCTGGTAATGCCTTTTTTCCCCCCCTTTAAGAAACTTCCAGACTACACCAAACCTTTTTTTTTTTAGTAAGATAGTTTTTGAGACCAGTAACAATTTTCCAAATCCAAGAAACTGCTATTCAATATTTCATGTCAGCAGAGTGACTACATAAACAAATGAAAGCTATTTTCTTCCCTTCCCAATGTAATTCCTCTTCTCTCCTGAATTTACTACATTGATTATATGATTACATGACCTTTACTGACACGAAATTTGACCAAATTTAAGAAGAAAGAGTAGCAAATAGCTTTTCATTTATTGACAAAGTCACTTTACTCTCTCCAAAAGCAACTTGAAATAAATGATTCTCTGCAATCTGATCAAAGTTAATGCTTGTCCAAACAGCAACAAAGCATTATTCCTATGCAAAATATGCTCTCCCAAACCATTATACTTACACATAGCATAAAAGTTTCATGTATACACACAACAAATTGGTATGTCTTGGAGGAACCTGTCTGTCCAATTTAGCCTTGAATCTTTGGATTTAAAAAGTGCTCAAACAGGCATCTTTTAGGTTTCAATTCCTTTTGGACACAGATATATGAAAGCCTCCTTTCAGGAGTGTATACCTACTGCACTGCAGATACTTCTAGTTTGTTCCACTGGTACTAATTTCAATTTGAACTAGTTAGTCTATTTTTCCTTTGGCATTTTTTCTTGCCTTTTCTTATTTTCTTTTCTGTCCATTGTCCTCAGTATTATTTGAAGAATACCTACCAGACAATTTAGTACAGAACAAAATAGCTATTAAGTCAGACATATATCAAGCAGTGCCTACTTTGTGAGTTTATTCCATGAAATCTAAGCAACTTTCCATTTAATATGGAAATAGAACCTCAATTTCAGTTAAAACCACAAGGGAGCTTAGACTGGGATTTTGGATGGTGAAATTCAGATCTTTGGACTCCATACTTCTTTGTTCCATACTTCCATACTAATTAATTCTCCACAGACTGTAAAGTGACTATGTAAACTGAAGGAAAAGCACTTGTGCAACCAGTTCTACAAGAGTTCATTCTGTTAACTCTCTCTTTCCCCAAAGTGATCTTCTATCAGAACCCATTCTCTTTTAGCAATGGCTAGCAATGCTGAAAGGATGACATATTGTGGAAATACATTCCATATTTTAAAATCTTACAGCATGCATAAGGATTTTTTTCCCAATTGCTCTACTCAGCTTGCGTTACCCAGATCAGATGACATACCATCAAAGAATATGTTCAGTCTTCTGAAGGAGGCTCGAAAGTATAAATTGTAATTGAAAATAAAAAAAAAAAATCCATTCCATAATTTAAACATACTGATAATTCTTTCTTACCTCACAAAAGGTTATATTCTTCTCTCTTCAATTAATGCAATTTCCATTAACAGAGAATATAAGGCTCCCAAAGAGCTGGACAGATCAAAACTAATGTGGATCACTTTAAACATAAGTACCTGCAAAATACCATTAACTGATGTAAATTTGATGGTCAATTAGCCTCTCTTACGTTGTAAGTACTTTTCGTATTTGGAAGAAAAACATCTCAGCCATTAATTGTGAATTGAAAATAAGCTTCTGTTAGTTGACTCTAAACTTTTTCTGCCATAGTAGAAAGGTTTGTATCATGAACAATAGGGATTCTGAAAACAGTTATCATAAATCACACTGGGGCTATGTCACCTTTTCTTAAGTGTGCTTAACACTTCCCACTCATACAAAGAATTAATGGGTTTTCACTTGCATATAAATTTGCCAAATTTCAACAATTTGTCATGAAAGATTATACTCCAGGTGTCTGCCTATGGCTCATCATTTCCTTACCCCTGAAAAATTCAGTGAAGTAGTTCAATATATGGCTTGACAATGTTAAAAATGAATTTCAGCTTAGAATTATAGAGAATTTCATGTGTTCACACCACAGCTTTCATTGACTTGAGTTGCAGCTGTGTGTACTCTGCGCCTGTGCAAATCAGACTCCAGAGTTTCACTCTGTGTGCCCAGAAAAAATGAGGAAAACATGCAATTCGGCCACCTGTGAAAAGTTTAACAGTTTGATCCCCGAAAAAGTTAAAAAAAGGACACAGTGCTTTCTATACCTTCCTGTTAAGGCATCTCTTCCAGTGAAAATTAGAAACGAGAGATGAGCATTTATACTCTTAATGATTTGAGAATTATTCTGGGAGGGCAAGTGGGGTCAGTGACTGGAAGAATAAATGAGTTAATTTCTCTATGTTTACACTGACTTTGAAGGTGACTTATTTGCTCTGGATACACTTCTGTGACACATCTATATTTCCACCGTAGCTATCTTGGGTGAACCCTGCACTGGGATACAGCAGGTATGTTTACGTTATGCTAAAAAACGTAAGCTATGTGAGTTTATCAGCATTTTCAGCTGAATGCTTAAAGCATGGAAGCCAAATCAGCCTGCCCCCACTAAACCTCACTGCCAAAGGATTTGTTCTGCTTGCCATAACTGCCTTCTTTCTGAGATTCTACAGGCATTACTGCATTGGGATGTCTGACTCATTATGAACTGACAAAGCTGTGCCAACAGAACTTTATAACAGAGACAAAGCCTTTGAAGGACTTGGTCTCACTTGTGTAGCCATTTAAAAGACAGTTGTTTTCTCCAAGGCTGCAAGCTTTTCCTTTTGTGATATGTAATTTCAAGGGATCAATGGAGTGCTTGCTTTATGAAGAGAGGCATCTCCTTTCTTTCTGATATTTCAGTTCAAACTATTTCATCTGGGTTTGTGAATACTCCTTATAAAGCGTCAGAACAAAACAGATTTTTGCTTGTCTTGTGAATGACTTTCAGTTCTCATCACCATTTTGTCACAAGAATACATTAATTTGTTGCGGTTCCCCACTCTTTCATTTATTATTTTGGCACAGAGAGTAACAAGGACACATGATTACCCATTGAAATTGCACAACATTGGTGATGATAATGCACATAATTTGCACAGAACCCACAATATTCTAGTTGCAAAATAGTAATTCTCAACTTCCATTTCTAGTCCTTCTTTTTTTTGCTCCAAAACATTCAATGCTACAGGCGTTCACCACAGAGCACTGTACTGTGCTCAGACACCATATAACCTAGCAGAAAGATACCTTTCTATTTGCTGATACTGCAGGCTTTGTTCCTTAGTGGAAAATGTATTGCTCTTCATCTCATGTGCCAATTTAACATTCATTAGAGAGACGGGTAAATTTATATATTCTGTCTCAGTGGGATAGTATAATATATCACTCTTTCTTTTATTTTGATTTTTATTTTGTTCCAGAACTATCTTAGTCAAATTTGGCCAATACCCACTTGAAGAATCTATGATGGTCTCAGAGGCACTGAACTTCTTAGCAGCAAAGCTCTTTTTAGTTGTTTATCAGCTTCAGACATTAAGACTTGCCACAAGAGGCCCTGAAGTCCGCAACTCAACAGCAGCAATATTGATACAGCAATAACATATAATTAGTGCCAAGACTGCATTCAAGTCACGAAGAAATTAATTGGAACTTCCCAAACTGATGTGGAAGTCATCCATGGTTTGCACACCCACAACAACCAGCGCCCTCACCACCACACATAAGCACTACAAGTACTATAGATCCCTCCAGTAAATGTCCTTAGATGATTTACCCATTACCTGGCTCCTGGATCTCATGGTCTCCCAGTTGTCTCATGCATACCAATGGGTCTCCCCAGTAGCTGCTCATTCTTAGGACCTCATCAGTAGCTTTCTACCAGTTCCTTTAATCCCTCCAGTAACTGAATACCCCTTGCTCCCTTCAGTAGCCAACTCTCAGCTACGCATCTCTCTGCTGTTTGATGCAGACTTGTGACCACTTTGAAGTCAGGATACCAAACCACTTACCCTATCCACCAGCTCATCAAGCTTCATGTTTGCTGGAGGTCACATGCAAACATCCACACAAGATGCACGAGCTCTGCTCTCTCCAGTTGTTTCATCACAGATACACGGGACCTCTGACTTGGGTTCTGACTCCACGTGCGGACACTCATAGACCCCACACACACTTGTGCACACAGAAGATCCCTCACTCACAAAAGTAGTTAGAAATGGATTTTGATGAGAATGCAGGATGGACTGCAGTCATCAGGCACAGTGCATGGCCAGACAAGTGTACTAACCACCTAATATACAGCTGACCCGTTTAATCTTTATCTTTATTCCTCTGTTTCCATGCTTGTTCCTCTGCAAAGCATGCTGATCTCTCTGTTTCTCTGCCTTTGTTCCCCTTCTAAACATCTCATATTAAAGTATTGCATAATTCTAAGACAGTCTTCCCCAGTGTCCTACAATGACCCCAAAACTTGGCAGGCAGTAACCTCCGTCAGCCTGTGAGGTGATCCAGAATGCCTCTCCCATTGACTAATGGTGATGGGTGTGACCCTCAGAGCATCAATAACTGTCCTCTGGCAGCCCTGGGAGGAGACAGGGCAGGGGCTCCTTACTCTGATGAGGTTATTGGGATTTCCTCACTTGCCATCAAGCCTCTCTGAGTCTTAGTGTTTGTTGAGGCGAGCCTTTAATCACATAACGTAACACACAGTGCTACCTCTTTCATAAAACATGGATGACTTCTCGGCAGTGGTCAGTCTGGCAAGTTCAAAGTAATTTCTTCGTGGCTTAAATGCAATCTCAGCCCTAATGACATGTTATAAGGCATTTGTGTCCAATTAACCTTTGATAGCTGTAAGGATTACTGTGCCATTTCAGCCAGGATATATAGCAACATCTGAACAGACTCAGTTTACGATGTAGCGTGTTAAACTCAATGACAATTTTGCTCTACTTGATGTGGGAGTGTCTAGACTGGGTACATGTGAACTTATTTATGGCCCATTTAGTTGCTAAGTTGGGGAGATAAAGCCTGGGAGGGGAGAAGACTGGAGGGGCATTATTCCTTTCAGCCTTTCCAGTTCAATTTGCCGTGAATTTGCCATTCAATGTACTATATTCTCTAATAGATTCCTCTGTAAGCGTGTATATATATGTAGGTTGTATTTCTTAAAATTCCATTGTCTTTGGCTGCTTGAACTTTGCCAAGAAAGCTGTGCAAACAGCATTGCTGTGTCACTGGGGGAAGCATCTGTGTCAAGCAGGAAGAGCTTTCAATGTAGCACTAGGATTCCAGAGGAGCCTCAGGAGGAGATGCTGGTGACGCATAGCATGCCCCGGCCTCTGGACTATCATGACTGTCCTCTTCCCTTGTTCTCAACACGGTGCACTCATTAACAGCTCAGGTTCAGCTTCTTTCCTCACTCTCCTGCAGTGCTGAACTGTCAGGAAGACGGCTTCCTGAGACTGGCACCTGTGGTTGATAGGCATTAAAAGTTAATAGGCAAATGCCAAACCTTCAGGGTCAGTCTTCATCACCATGCACAGATGGAATTTGCAGCGTCTCTGATATAATTCAACAACACATAAATCATAAGATGAAAAAGGTAAAACAGAATTCTTTAATGAATTCCTAACTATATTTGGAAACAGGTACAGATAAACCAAACAATAACATGATCATGACATAAAGGCATTAGCTTTCCTTCCTGGGATTTTTTGGTTAGCGACAGTCATGTTAAACTATCTTCTGGTGTGTTTTCTCTAAGTCAACCCCAATCACTGACATATCCTGTCCTTGTCTTCCCCTCTCTGAAGTAAATACAGACTGAAATGACTGTGTTGATTTTCCATTTTCTTTCTTGGGTAGAATTACACAAGTAAGTGCATATTCTCCCCCAAAATTTTCTACAACCTCCAGTCCTGATGACTGATTTAATTAAGCCAACTGCTCATTTCTTAACTCCTGTTTCCTACAGGAATATAGTTTTGTTTCACAGAAAAGACTTTTCCTCATTCCATTTAAAGATGCCTTTTATATGCTTCACTCTACCAGTGAGGCTTCACCAGTCTGAATGTGTTTTTGACTGTAAATCTGCCTAGTTACAGATGCAGTACAGCATATCCTGGCAGACAAATGGATCTTTCCAGATTGCATCTTCTCATCACAGATTTAAGCACCTAACTTTTTTTTCAGAAAGCTGCATGTTCATCATGCAAACCCATAAAAGACGACAATGAATATGCCTCTCTATCAGGCTTTGACAGAGACTAGACGTGATGTTATAGCAAGAAAAAATAATCAGTTGGGGTGATAGTGTGTTTGGCTTAGATGACCTTTGGAGATGGCCTGCTGAGATTTGGAGAAATGCTGGTAATAGTCTAAAGTAGTCCTGCAATGTAGAAAAGTTCTTCTGCTGGAACCTGTCTACACATTTGTTGGGCTGCTCATTGCTGGATCCTTGCTGACTTTAGGACTGTTTGCACAAGAAATCAGGCACGCCAATGAAGCCTGGTTAATAACTTATTCCTTTTCATCCTTGATAAAGTTAGAAAGTCCTGTTACAATTTTAGAATACTGTGTATTCCTTTAAAAAGCAGGTTTCTGTGTCAGGGCCAAACTAGAAATATTTAAAGTGAGGAGTCTTTATGCCAGGTCATGTATTGCCAATTACGGAGAAAGATGTTCTGGAAAGAATACAGTGGTATCTGACAGGAAGAGGATTTTGCTGCTTTATTCCGTAACTGGTTTTGTGGAGGAACCCTATTGCACTGGTCAGTACTGGAGTCAGTGTGAGTTAAAATAATATAGTCTCCTATTGCAACATTTTTGGCGTTCCAGTGTAACAAGAGAATATGAGAATGATGCAAAATTCCCCCGGTACCCTACAGCTCAAATGAGGAAGGAGTTTGGGAGAAGAGTTATTTCTGAACTGCTTCTGCCAGTTCATTCCTCCCCCGTTTTGTTGGCACTGCCAGCAGTATGTTTTTGTGACTATTTCTGGTTTGTTTGCAGTGCAGATCCCTGTGTAATCAGTACTGAAATGAAAACATCAATCCCTCTCATGCAGAAAGCTGTACTACCTTCAGGGAGAGCCTAGGAGGGTCAACGATGAACTTTTTAATCTCTTGTCCCTGGTCTAGAATTATGTATCATTATTATTATAGTAGTCCTTCAATTGTCTTGACAAAGGAAGAAGGTTCTTTCCACGTAAATCTGATGGCCTTTTCCGTGGAAGGAGGTATTCTCTCTTTTTCTACTAATATAGGAAAAGGAGATCCATCCATCAAATTGTCAGACACTACCTACAAGGCAGATTGACAGATTTTGTTCAAATGAATTTTAGGAAAGCTGAATAAATCCCTTTAAAAAAAGATAGTGACACCTGCCCACAGTACCATTTGGTCCAATTTCTAATCTGATAGATATATTTGGAGCTTTTCTGGAGTTGTCTGGAGCAAGATGGAGAGTTGAATTTGGCCCTATCTATAGAAAATCACTTCCTACTCTACTAACTTTGACAATTTGGGGATAGTGCATATCTACTCTCCTACTGTGGGAGATGAAGACTCTATTTGAACTAGGTGACTCTGGTGGTAATACACCTGATATTACAGCTTTTGCTATAAAGTCATGCTTAAATTATTAATAATTGCATTATTGCCTTAATAAATGCTGAAGGTACAATAAAACTATGATTAAAGGTGCTTTATGAAAAGAAAATTATAGTGTCTTTTAAGCTCTGTTGTTTACTGTTAGGCAATAATATTACTGTGCTATGACACATTTACAGCACTTTCAACCTTCAGCATTAAGCTACCATATAGCCACTTCCCAGTTTATTTTGAGTTAGTTCTCCATCATTAAGCAGAAAGTAAGCTCAATGTGCACAACGTAGTGTTTTGTAGGTAGGAAAGTTTTGCACCTGAGCTTCTTGAATATTATGACAAACAAGAATGTCTCTTGGAGCTGATGTAATAGTCAAAACACAGGAGGAAGAGGAATGACTCCTCCATAGGTGAAGACAGAGATCTGTCATCAGAGGATTCTGCCTCCAAATGAAGAGTCTTAAGGTAGTGGACAGCAAACATAGACAGCATTGGCTGAAATATTTCTACTTTAATAGCAGCACTAAAAGAAGGACACAAACATTTAATACACTACTTATCTAGAGTTCCCCAGAGACTACAACATTTATTCTTTCAGGTGTTGTTGCCAAATGTGCCTTCATCACACTATATTCCTGGTCAAACTCAAGTAGAGAGAGATGTTCTTCTGGAACAGAGTGATGAATACATTTGCCAGTAAAACTGAACTGATATAGTTCTGGTAATAATTTTGCGACACCTTCAAAATTTATTTGGTGAACTCTGTTTTGTAAGTGAAAAAAAAAAAGAAGCCTTGTTATGTCCACACACACAAAAAAAAAAAGGAAGCCTGTGAATTACTCTTCATTACTCTTCTATTATAATATATCAGCACTGATGCTTGGCTTTGCTGATGCCTGACAATTCTGCTAAGGGTTGCTGAAAAAGATTCAGAAGTTAAGTTTTCTGTTTGTTGACAGTTCATAATCTTTATGAAAAAAAAAAAAAAAGGGTTATTACAGTTCCACTAATGGTTTCCATGTACAGGATATTCACATCTGACCGACCCAACAGTGCAGACCAAACTGTAGACCACCAACGCTTTTGTCAGCTCTCAGCAAGTTAAAACAACCCTGTGAAGTGAACAGTTCAACTGTATTACCTTAGCACTCTAAACATTAAACAACTCATATTTTTAGCTCATATTTCTTCCTTCCACAATTGTAGTTTATATTGCAGTTACAAAATTAATTAGATAATCTATCTGGATATGTCATATTTCTATTTAAAATGACAGCTTCTCTTTAGATAAGATTACAAAAAAGTCTTATATGTGGGAACTGTAATGACAAAGATGTGGAATTTCTTTTAGCTTTGAGTGATGGTAAGAATTTATCATTTAAGAGACAGGTATAATTTCTTAGTAGCAGTTTGTTTTCTGTGTTGCTCATCAACATTTGTGGCTGAGTCCTTCATTTCTCTTCTCCATATATCAAAAATAAGGTCTTTTTGCATAAACATGTCACACTTGCTCAGTATATTTATATTAGTTCAGAACTGATCAGCTTGAAGTATGTTGCCACATTTTGTCTTTTCTCTTTCTAATATTTCTCAAGTGCATAAACTACACAGGTTTAATGTGAGCTAAGAAGTTACTCTAGGTTAGAGTGGAAGCAACGCCTCCCAACCAAGAAAAGAAAAATAACAAAATTAGAGGAACTGTCTTACATGCACAGAAATTGCAAGGGAGGGCAGGTACAGGTCATTCCAGTGTTCAAAAAGGGCGAGAAGGAGGACCTGGGAAACTACAGGCTGGTCAGCCTCCCCTTCATCACTGGAAAGATGATGGAACGGTTCATTCTGGGCATCATCTCAAAGCATCTAGAGGAAAAGGAAGCTATCAGAAGTAGTCAACATGGATTCACCAAGGGGAAAACATGTTTGACTAACCTGATAGCCTTCTACAATGGCATGACTGGACGGGTAGATGAGGGGAGGGCAGTGGATGTTGTCCACCTTGACTTCTGCAAGGCTTTTGAAACAGTCTCTCACTGTAACCTCATAGGTAAGCTTAGGAACTGTGGATTAGATGAATGAACAGTGAGGTGGATTGAAAACACAGAATCTAGCTGGAGGTCCATAACAAGTAGGGTCCCCCAAGGGTCAGTACTTGGAGGGGTAGCTGACACATCAGAAGGCTGTGCCATGATCCAGCAAGACCTGGACAGTCTGGAGAGTTGGGCAGAGAAGAACCTGATAAAATTCAGTAAGGACAAGTGTAGGGTCCTGCACCTGGGAAGAAATAACTCCCCGCACTGGTAGAGGTTGGGGGCTGACCTGCTGGACAGCAGCTCTGAGGAAAAAGACCTGGGAGTCCTGGTGGACAACAGGATGATCATGAGCCAGCAATGTGTTTTTGTGGCCAAGAAGGCCAATAGAATCCTGGGGTGCATCAAGAAGAGTGTGACCACCAGCTCGAGGGAGGCTATCCTGTCCTTCTACTCTGCCCTGGTGAGGGCCCACCTGGAGTACTGTGTCCAGTTCTGGGCTCCCCAGTTCAGAAAAGACAGAGAACTGCTGGAGACGGTACAGTAGAGGACCACCAAGACAATTAGGGGCCTGGAGCATCTCTGTTATGAGAAAGACTTGGATCTTTTTAGTCTGGAGAAGAGAAGACTAAGGGGAGGATCAACACCTACAAATACTTAAAGGGTGAGTCTTAAGAAGAAGGGCACAGTCTTTTTTTCAGTGGTGCCGAATGAGAGGACAAGAGGAAATGGGCACAAACTTGTACTTAAGAAGTTCCATCTAAACATGAGGAAGAACTTCTTCAGTTTGAGGGTAGCAGAGCACTGGAAGAGGCTGCCCAGAGAGGTGGTGGAGTCTCTGTCTCTGGAAAAGTCTGGATGGGTTCCTGTCAACCTGCGCTAGGTGGACCTGCTTTGGCAGGGAGGTTGGACTAGATGACCTCCTGAGGTCCTTTCCAACCCCATATCATTCTGTGATCCTGTACTAAATTCACATAGGTAACTTGCCTCAGAACTTTTCCTGGACTTGTCCGAAATCTCTTCTGTTCACCAAGGAAGGACCCGCTACTGCCTTCTGGTCCAGAAAATGCTCTCGTCTCCTGGAGATTGCACCTTCCCTGAGTTTGCTTGAGAGTTATGATTTATCCTCCCACAGTGCTCAATACCTATATAGAAAGGGACAAAACATATAACACAGATATGGAGAGATAAGGCCATGAGGACAATAAATCATACAGATAAACAAGCATAACTTGTACTTAGTCTCGGTACTCTGCTGCAATATAATCCGGAAATGAGCTAATGCTTTCATCCATGTGTCCTGAGTTATCAGTTAAAAGTTACATGCACATCTTAGTTACGTACCGTTCATAAGAAAGTTATATTATAAACTGGAACTATATCACATATTTTCATTTCCTGACACCTACTATACAGACGATTTAATTAGGGAAATGACAAAACATTAATGATTATAATCTCAAATGCAAGAATTATGAGACTTCATATTGACATCAAACTAGCAAAATTCCCGTTCCCTTCCCTTCCCTTCCCTCCCTAAATTTTCCTTAGCAATGTTTCTCTTCATAGGCCAGACAGCCTGTTCTGGGGGAATATAATAAAAGGTCAGTTGTTGCATGGAGTGCAAAATTTTTTGCTTCTTGCACATAACTTGCAGGTGTACATAAATATATAGAAGGAGAAATCAGTCAAGTGCATTTTTAAATGCTGAATACCTAAGTTTTCCTGAGTAGGAGCCAGTTACTGGGCTACTCAGACACTTCCCATTTCAGAAGAGTCAGAGATCACCAGGATTTCTCCAGTTTCTCACATGCCTCCATTGCTGAGGCTTAGCTGAGCTGATCAGAACCATTTTAGCAGAGTCAAAATATACCAGCATACTCATTAGAGCCAAAAAGTTTCTATAACCCACAGCTAGGACACTAGTCTTATGCACAGGAACAAAAGTGGAGGCTTATTCTGCCTTACCCAGAGAAATGACGGATCAAAAATTTAGGAATTAAGAAGAGCAGATGGCTTCCATGACTAAAGCCAGCTCTATATGCATCATGGATTATAAATACACTTATTAAACAGAACTACTTGAGTATTGGAGTCAAAGCCAGACACTTTAAAATATTTCCATTCCCATGTAAAGATTTATTTTTGTTCAAGCAGAACAAAATATACTTCAAAAGTTCTCCTCATACAAAATTTTCATCCTCCACAGTCTAGTTCCAGATACTCCCTGAGAATACATGCTTTTAAGCTTTCTACCTCAGTGGAATTAACTTTGACACATAACAATCTGTGGCTTTCAGAAATAACACCTAAAGAATAAATCTTTTACACAGGTCCAAATGTTTAAGAATTTGGAAAGGAGTAATTGCCTCAGTAATTTCACTAAGCAACCGACCAGACTGAACTGCAGAAATTTCCTCTGCAACTCACAAAGCAGTCAAAGGTATGCAGAATGTGAAGAAACACCTCTCCTGTTTTCACTGCTGCATAAAATGAAGAGGCAATTGAAAGGGGTAATTTTAGCAAATCTCAGAAGATTAAATGGAGGCAATCATAGAATAAGTAGTGCTCCTTTGTATATAAAACACTAACAACAATCTGCTGTCAAAGATGTAATGTTTTCTTATGAACGTACTTCTTTGCCTCTAAGAGCTGAATAGTTTACTCAGAAGTCTGCAGATCAGCATCTCTGTAGCCCCCCAACAGCTGTAGCATTGAAATATGTCTATAAAAGGGATCAGATGTAAATAATGAAATGGGACTTACCCATGACCTTCAGCAGATATTGAAAAGTGTAAGGAAATATTACTTTAAGACATAAATGTACAGTAGAGATAATGCCAAGAGAATTAAACAACCATCTGGTGTAATTATTCATGTTCTCTAAAAATAGTTTGCATGTGAATGTGGCACCATATTTCCCTATATAATTTAAAGGTTTGGATCTAAAGGAAAATTGCAGAAAATCACAGGAAATAAAGGCTACTCTTTTGGTTTGGGGTGGGGGTTTTTTGGTATTTTTGTTTTGTTTTGTTTTTTAATGCAGCTTAATGTATTCTCTTCTAAATCAGGAGGCATGGGGGAAAGTGCAGAGGGTGGAGGGAAACTGAGGGTGAGAGAGGAGTGTAATACTGATATTTTTAAAGCACATATACACGTGACAACTAAAACTCTTCTGAATTCATAATCCTTCCTTCACATGCTGGGGTTTTCATGATACTTTGCAAAATGTTTTCAGATTGTTGTACAGTTTTTAGGTGAAGAAATGTGAAGATTTTTTGGTTGATGATCTATTTTAAATTAAGGATATAAAAAAATGGGTGTGGAGCAATACAAATACTGATAAAAGAGCTTTTTAGCATAGAAATAAATAATTCGTCTCTGAGGGGGGATAATTCATGAATATAAAAGACCATTTGCTCTTTGTGCTGCAAGAACTTGCTTGTGTTTCTAGGAGCATCAGGCAGTTGTAAAGAGCAGAAAGAGTGCATGGCTTCAGCAGCTACTCAAACACTGGCCAAAAGCTTGTCAGCAAGCCACCAACTGAGCTGTGTTTGAATAGTGTATTCCAACAACTACGATAACAAATTAAGTGAGTAGAAACCTGTCCAAGGATAAGCTGCAGAAATTGTTCTCCTCACTCTTAATTACACGTTTGTGTTCTGTTACGTTAGGAAGCCAAATAGCCATTTATAACACAGGCAGCATTCTGAAATTGAAAATACTGCTGGGCAACCTGAGAAAAATAGAGCGGAGGTATTTTTGAACGATCATATGTGACTAATGCACATAAGTAAAGAATTTACAAAGAATGTGGAATGATTCCTCTTTACTCATGTATGCTGACCAGTATTACCACAAACAAAAACATCAAAATGTGTGACAAGAACTAATGGATATTGATTGCGAAATAAATACCTGCAGTAGGTGTTGTTTGATGCATCATTTCCCAGGACTGCGTTCGTGGAGGAGACCATTTGCACTCCAAGGGCCAAGTTTTCTATACAAATATGAGTAACAACGATGAGAGTTAGTTATAACTCCCCCATATCAGCAGAGGTACCATCTCTATGTGTTAAAAAAAAAACAGTAATATATTACCTCAGTAAAAAATGTTCAGAATGAAAAGGGGCAAAGGAGCCAAGAGTGGACAGGAAAACCACGGGCCAAGATTCTCTCACTGCCTTTTAGAGTATGAAAGCACCATTTTCTTCATTTGGGCTCCAGGAGATGCAAGTGCGCTTGATGTCAGTTCTCAATTTGATCTTTTACTTTACAGTTGCCATCTAAAGTTTTATCAGTCTGGTGTTAATATTCTCAGAATCCTAGTCGATAGAGAACCAGCATATTCCTTCTAAATCAATTAAATAGCAATTAAGAGCAGGCAGGCAGCCTGATAATAGGGTTAAGGGAATGAAGACCTTAGCATGTCAAAGTCATGTCCTTCTGCAAACTGCTGTTAGGAATTTGTTTGTCTGTCAGTACAGCCTTTTCACAGCACCAGAAAGAGGAGGAGACTCAAGATTGACAAGAAAATAGATAATAATAGTATTTTTATGATTTATTCTCAGAAAGTCAAGTTGCTATAAATGTACCTTCACACCTACTTACTTCAAGACAGTATTTTTGTACCAAGATGCTCTTAGTGTTATCTTTGTTCTTCCCTAAGGAATGAATTCTAGCTGGTTAAAGAAATTCCAGCAGAGTTTTGCTTTTTTTTCATCTGCCTAAGACCAGTGCTCAGGACATAGCACTGCAGTGGGATAATACAAAACCTACATACATGTGTGAAATTACTAAAATAAAGCAATTTATCTTGTCTTCACTTTTTTACAGTGTTTTATATTATGTTCTTATGAATATATTAATTAGCTGCTGAGAGTTGCATTTTTAATATATGAAGTATTTACAAGAAATATTTAAATAAAAAGTGTAAAGCTATTGTAGAAGGCGTACATCCATTTCACCAACATTTGAAACAGCCCTTTAGTCAGCAACATTATTACCCTAGTAGCAAACACTTGTTTTAAAGACACGATTGCTATCTCAGGGAAAAAAAAGGCCTGAAAGCAATGAATATTTTAGAAATATATGATGCTGTATCAAAAGTAATGTCAGAGCATTATGTCTGAAGAGCAAATAGCAATGCAGGGGTGTGTTATCAGAACAATAAAATAAAGCAATGAACAGCAGCACTCTTTCCACATTCCTCTTTTCCAGGAAAAAAACTAAAAACCTAAACATTCTTAGCTGAAACCTACAAAAAGGTATCTATAGATTAAATATCTACATATACAAATAGTTCTCTAGAGACTTAGAGGAGAACACTAATGGTGGAGAATGGTTTTACACAATCTGATGCTTGCTTCCAGCTAGCTTCTGTCTCAATTCAGTGCACTAATCACGCCTTTGTCTTGAAATGCGTAAGATGACAAACCCCTTTTCAGAACTGTGACTGCCAATATTATTTACGTTAATAAAACTGGAAATAACAACTTCCAGATATCCATGTTGGATGACTAGTAAAATGTTTCATGTTTCCAAAAGACCAAATGACCTTGGTGGGTTCCTTACTAGGAACAATAGCCATTTGAGCATATGCTATTTATGTTAATTGGGGAAGTTGTTATCTGGCAATACTTATACCATTTCTGTGCCAAATTCAGAAAGACAAGAGCTGTCTCTCCAAGAGATATTAATAGGATGCAGTGCCTTTTGGGATGGCTGCTTAAATTTAAGGACACTTTTAAAAATAATTTATGTCAAGAAAGGTTATTTTGAAAACAGAGAAGCTTCATAAGAAGTGAGATTTGAATCAGAAGTGAAACCCTTATAGCTTGCTGAAACCAAAGAAATATGACATAAGGTACGTGAAGCAGAAGACAGTTGAAAATGCAGAAGATGTAGAGAACATCTTACCTCAAAGGCAGCATAATC
Source organism: Nycticryphes semicollaris (assembly GCA_013400055.1). Classification (NCBI taxonomy): domain Eukaryota; kingdom Metazoa; phylum Chordata; class Aves; order Charadriiformes; family Rostratulidae; genus Nycticryphes; species Nycticryphes semicollaris. Next base: position 499,970 of record VXBJ01005625.1, read on the forward strand.
ACCAAGTTGACAAAAATTACAACCCTATATGTGTAATATCAGGCCTCCTTCATGATGCGAAACTGCTAACAAGAAGAGCTGAGCTAATGAAAGAATAACAGCAGCTAATTTTGAATCCATCCAACCCTGAAGGAGGCATATTTTCCTCTTTCCATGAAACTATTGAAACAGTAGGGTGCTATAAAAGCTAGCTGCAGCAAACAAGCAATAACAGATGCCACTCCCTTCCTAGGCTTTCCAGAACTCATCAGAGCTTCCCGCTATAAAAAAAAGTCAGCTACAAACACAGCATGCAGAAGTCTAAAATTCAGTTTGGAAGCAACTGCCCATGTCACACAGTATCTGCAGTATGGTGACTTCATGCAGATTACATAAATATGGATGAGATGAGACAAAGTCATTAATTATTACATAAAGTTGAAATTTTATTTTCTCTTGAAGCAATTCCAGTTGATATTGAAATGACATAGAAATTCAAAATAATAATCCTGTAAAACGTCTGAATGTCTTAACCCTATATATAGGTATTTGAAGTAACAGTTGTAAACAGCAAAAAGGGCCTTAACTGAAATTAATAATTCCCTATATGCATTGATTTGCCTGTGTAAACTATTATCCTTGAACTGTTTCCCTGAATAAGGGATAGATCATATAAAGAACGTAGCAAACCATTCTCAACAGCTGGCAAATAAACTGGAAAGCACCCTCTCATCAGTATCTAGTCCTACTATAATGTACTCCAAATATACCAGGAGTGCAACACCCTCCAAATGGTATATAAAAGAGACAACATGCTAATAAATGCTTTGTACTGACCAGCATAAAACAGTAAAGACACTGAGGTCTTCACTCGCCATGTTTATTGCCCCAGTGTTTCTGCCCATAACCATTTTTTCAAAGAAATAATTTTGGTCATTGTTTCACTTACAGCCCTTTGGTACCATCGCAGGGGGAGCAGGAAATTTGAAGTTTTTTTAAAAATAGTTAAAATTTGTATCTGACCTTGCCCTAAACAGAGATTAAGGTTTCAGAGATCAATAGGGAGCACAGACCACAGAGCATGGGCCACAGTTTCATGATTTGAAAAGATTTCTAGCAAACTTTACCTCCTTTATTTGGAGATCATTAAAATTACAACCTGTTTCAATGTTTTGTGGTGCTTAGCTCTATGTTCACCATGGGAATGCACCTGTGAAATGGCATGTTCTAATCCAGCTCAAATAGACACCTTTTTTTATGGTTGCATAAACCATTTTGCAGTCTGGTCTCTTCTGAAGATGGGATGTACCGTACCTGCCTCATGGATAACGTAGTGACAGCCCAGAAGGTGCACTCAGAGGGTTTCACTGAGTCCTAGTTCTGAGGCTGTGATGAACTGCATTCCTGCTGACAGCAAATTCAATAGCATGCTTTATTGTACATCAGCCACTGAACTAAATGACAATCATTGAAGAATAGCAGAATTCAGGCATGCTTTAATTATCATTTTCTATAGAAAGGTCATGTTGTTCTTTAGGTTGCCATGGGCATGTCTCCTCAAATACACAAAATACAAGCCATGCAGTACTATTGTTTTTTTTTCTTTGAGATCACAGTAGATCAGAATTTTGCTGTATTCAAAGGGTATTATGTAAAATTATACCTCCTCCTTTAATTTCAAAAGCTCATTAAGTGGTTACATACATAATGCTGTCTGTGCTAGATTACAGGTGCAGTCTTTCACACCAACAATACTGCCAATTATATTACCTAAACAGCTGAAAATATATTATGGAGAAAATCCACAGAAAGTGATCTCACAGAAAGAAAAATCTCCAGAAAGAGAACTGCCACCATGTTTAAAATACTGTAAGCTTTGTGTACAGATAGAATTAAACAACTCAACTACATGTCACCAGCCTAGTAAATGACACATTATAAGTAACTAGTTCATAGTTAGTAAGGACTAAATTGTTAACCAAAAATACACTTGGGCCTGGATTTATCCTGCCTAACTTTAGTCATTTAAGTGAGAAATTTAAGTCAGAAGGGACCTTTAGGGAGGTAATTTCTACAGTTAGTGGAAAGAGCTCAGCAATTCAGTGTTAGGTGGCTATTTGCCCATTAAGAGGTGCCAGCTTTCTTAAATCAGCTCCTGAGAAGCTGGAGGTGACTGAGGTTCAGATGTGGGTGCCATGTGGAACGCAAGCACCTTTACCAAAGTGAGTGGTAACTAAAAACCTTACATATATCTAACTAAACTTGAAGTTCCGATGTTGATCACACAGAGAGACATCACTGCATCAACTGACATGAACTGATTGTATGCTTAAACAATTTGAGTGTAAAAATCTGTGAGTTCAAGCATTTAGGAGCTTTGAAGAGCCTATGCATCTCTTGCTTTTGCCCCATCTATGTGCCACATAAAATATTTGCTGCAACCACACAAAGCCCAATAATGACATAGTTGAAGAGAGTGCATTTGGAGCAGTTTGTACCTTGTGTATAGTGTCTTTGTTATTACCTGCAATTATTATTTTGGGATGCCTTTGCAGGGTTAGCAATGACTTTGTAACAAACACCACAATCTGTAGAGAACTTCTAGGGCTAGTTTTCAAGAAAAGACTGATATTACTAGGCTGTCCTTATTACTACTTTGTGATGGTGAGATTTGGACAGCCTGTTCCTGGTTCATCAGATAGTTCTGTCACTGCCTCAGTCGTCTCTGGGGTGTCTCTGGAAAGGAAGATATTGTCCTCTGGTGTGGCAAATTGCTGGTCTTGAAGTCATAGTGGTCATGTAGTTTTGTCTGGTTCATGCTGTAGGCAAGTCATTTTGCCTTCAGCACACAACATACCTTGTAGACTTAACGTCTGTAGAAAGAGCATAAGATTCAGAAGCCATGGAAACAGTAAACAAAGGGAACAGGAAGGGGTTCTTCAGTGATCTGATGTGGTCCCTCCCGTGGTCTCTGCTCACTGCCCCAAGGATTATTTATGCATTTTTGCATTGAAGAATCCACAAAAAAATATAAAGGAGTGGCATGTGAACTGACCTCTTCCTGAGCAAGACTGTGTATTGAGGGGCTGAGAGTTACATTCCCTGTTGTTTACTCTCTACTCCCCCTCTAGTCCTCTCAGACTTGTTTTTCTTTCTGCCTAGTGGCAGAGTTTCAACAGAAAAGCAGTGAATAAACTTTTATCATACTTGCCTTAAACCAGGAAGCGAAGGCACAACTTCTGGGACATGTGAGATGCATGTTTGACACGCCTCCAGACAAAGAGGGCAGAGAAACCAGTTTTGTGCATCTTCTGAAAGTCACTTGTTAAAGAAGAGATGGACAGCAACACTGATGCCTTCCCTCTCAGATGAATTTTTAAAGATAACTACAAGACAGTATCCAAACCCAAAGTGGCAGCTAGAACACTGAAGCCCTTCAGGTTGCGAATACCAGCCTTCATAAACACCAGCTGTAGAATTTTTCAGAGCTGCTGAAAACTGGAAGAGAAGTCAGATTTTCTCTCTGCCTTCAGCCTTTCCTCCTGGCTGGATGGCTGGCTGAGGCATCCTCAGTTACACAGTTCAGATGCAATTTCACAAGGTCAGCTCACGGCTGTAAATCCCAGCCTGCAGTCTAACTCTTTCCAGCCGTGATGCCCAGAACAGGCAGTTTCTGGCATATGTCAAAGCTAGCTGTAGCTCCTCAAGACCTCACTGCCCTGAGATGTCTACTCTCCCTTTTCTCCAGAATTCCGTTATCCCTATGTCATTGTGGCAGAGTCACAGCTCCAGCCCACTGTTACTGTGAGTTTTCTATAGCTTCTCATCAGTGGATTAAGATTATATCCTGAAATTGGAACTGGAGCAGTGAGATGCAAATCTAATCTCTGTCCTACAGCCTCTGCGCTTGGGAGCAGCACCCAGAGCAGAGGGGGAGAACAGCCAGCTGTGGGCAGAAGTATTTTCCTTTACTACAGCTATTCTTACCTTGACTATTGATGTCTTCAAGCCCTGGCTTGTGTGCAGCCTCTGCTGCCATTGCACCCAGAAATCAGCCTGTTACAGTGAATCTGTGGTTTAGAGGATTTTCCTTTAGCTGATTTTAAGTACAAGAAAAAGAGCTCTGCCACTGCCACAAAGTTCTGATTGACCAAAATGTTGAGGAGGTTGACAAATGTCAGGTGCTAGGCAGCCACAAATTTGTTATCATATAGTATTATTATTTTTCTCCGATGGTACAGTCAGCACATTCAGAAGATGCCATAAGAAATGGCTATTCTCCTCTGCCTTGCTGTCATTGTCACAGGCTTTTGGCCTGAGCTGCTGCTGTCAGTTAGGGAAGGAAAATTCCATGATATGAGATAAAGCAGAGTTCTGTTACAGAATAAGGAAAATAACAGCTTTGATTGTTGTTATTGCAGACAAATTGCAGAGCTAGAATACCCTGCTGCTTTCCACAGAATCAGATTAAAAGAAAGATCATCTGGCAAAAAAAGTAGTAGACTGGCAACTCTTGAGTAGATGGTGTTGATTTAATGCTGTTAAAAGTCACTCAGGAGAATAGAAACTTCAGATAAGACAGAAGAGCGACAAGTGCTTGTAATGAGTTGCTGCTTCATTTCTGAGTGGTTTGAAGCTTAAAAGTCACAAACTATTAAACTTCCAGGTGCTTTTCAAAGACAACTTCTTTCCCCAGAATTTAATATAAATTGTAGAAGAAAAGAAGTCTCAATAATAAGTATGTGAAGCAAATAAAAGGAGTATGCTGAACTTGTATACATAGGGATTATTAAAAAAAAAAGAATAGACTACACTTAAAATAAAGAACATATCCTTCTTATTTACAATACATAACCTCTACACTGGCCTTGTATCCCATTCTTCCAAATGCAATTCTGATTCAGCAGGGTTATTCAGGAAATAACAGCACTGAAAAAAGAAAGTGATGTATTGGTCTCCGAGTCACATAAAATGTAATTTTGGCTTCAACATCTGAAGCTTTTAGACACTTGAAAACCCTCTGTATCTTTATGGTGGCTTTAAACTTGGCACAGGAACCTGAACGGGGACTTTCTGAGACATTATTTCTCTAAACAGGCTGTAGACTTTGGGCCAATTAAAGGAATATTGATCACAGCTAAAATCCTGAGTGGTATTTAGGTGCCAAATCCCCATTAAGTGAGATTTAAGTAAAGGGTCTAAATACCTTTGAAGACCTGATATCATATTTTTATAAAGGGAACCCTTACTTCTGTTCCCTGCTTCTGCTTAAATTTTTAACCATAGAATTGTCTAGGGTGGAAGGGACCTTTAACATCATCAAGTCCCACCACTAATCTAACACTACCAAAACCACCACTAAACCATGTCCCTCAGCACCACATCTACCCGCCTTTCAAATACCTCCAGGGATGGTTATTCCACCACTACCCTGGGCAGCCTGTTCTAATGTTTGATAACACTTTCAGTGAAGAAATTTTTCCTCATATCCAATCTAAACCTCCCCTGGCGTAACTTGAGGCTATTTCTTCTTATCATAGTTTAATGTTGCTCTTTGTGTGAGAAAGAATTTCATAATCACTTTGGTGTGCTTAGAATGACATCACATTTGCCATTTGATTTATTTGCATGTGTGCTTGCATGGCCTTATTTTTTAAATTGTGGAAAATGCCCAAGTGGTCACAGATATCTTGTCCAGAAACAGAAAACCTGATAATCCTTGGTCCACCTTTCCCAGTTCAGCAGTTCTTGTGTCCCAGAGGCAGGGAGAGAGGTTTTCTTTGCATTTCCTCCATGCGGGGTTGGGCTAGCCTGGTCCCCACTGTGTGGGTCAGCATGGCTGCGGGACTGAAGGCAGCGCTGGGGGCTAGCATTTGCTCAGCTCTCCTGGCTTCTCCCCGGGGACGGCAGCCAGCAGGCAAACTTTGGAGTGCACTGAATTTGTGAGCATATTGCACCACTGAACCAAGGATCAAATTCTTTTTTTTGGGTTTTTTTTGTTTGGTTTTTTTTTCTTTAAATTCAATAATGTACTACTTATGTCTGTGCTAATTGTGATCATTTTAATTCGTTGTAATATTTTAATCCTCTGATATGAGCTCAGATTTAAAAAACCATTTGGGAACAATGCAGGCAGAATAAAATAAAAAAAAAAAGAAAGAAGGGAGTATGCAACACCACAGTGTTGCATAAAACTTACAAGAGAAGCAGAATAATGCTCTGAAGCTGATTCAGCAGGCATTTTGACTTCAGAACAAGTTTTGGCAGGCAGCTTGAACACCTAATAATCCTAAAACAATGTGTCCTGTTCTATTACGTGGTGCCTCATGCCATCAGAGACAGGGAGTTTGCAATACTGAACACGGGAGGAACTGAACTTTCACTAGGGAAACTGAACTTTGAAAAGCAGAAAATTCAGTCCTCAGCTATATCAAGCCACGGAGCCAGTTTCTGCAGGTGTGGGCTGCAAATTCCTGCTTATTCAGGAAACATCTCATCCTGCTTGGTATATTCACTCAGAAACTCCTGAAATATTATTTCCTCTTCTAAGTCTCTGGAACAGCCAACAAAAATAATCACCGGTTCTTTTTTGCCTTATCTCAGCACACTGACAATAGCTTTTCAACAATAAAATGCTAGTGGAAACTGCAACTGAAAGAATCCACTCAAAAACATGTTCAGTTAGCTTTATAATAAAAACAAACAGTCATAAAACTCTGAAGTACATGACATTTTTCTTTCTCATTTAGTTACAGACGTGACTTCATCTGCTAATAAAAGAAAAAGATTTTCTCCCAAAATGCAACACAGAATTTTTTTCAGGTGTGCAATATTTTCTGTTGTCATTTTAACATTATATCTGCTTTCTTTACCATTTGAATTCTCTTTCTTTGAATTCTCATGTACTTCATTATTTTTTTACAAAAAAAAAAAAATATGAAAAATATGAATTCTTGCCAAAAAACTGAATTGAAAATGTTAGTGAAAATGTCAGTAAGAATGTTAACAAGGCCAAAGATACCAGCATACAAAATCCTGCTATAAATTTGTGAAAATTGAAAATGGTAACAATTTCAAAATTTTGGGGGGTTTTGTTGAGGATTGTTTTTCAATTAATAACAAATTAATAACAAAATGTTTCGCCAGTAAGACTTTAATTTTTTTAAGGAATACAAAAATAGCATTATCTCTGTCTTCGAGATTTGTAGGGAGGGGTGATACCTTTTATTCAACAAATTAGTAAGAGAAAAACTGACAAGGGCTTATGAGCCTTTCTTCATGTCTGTAAAAGAACTAGCAACTTTCTTAGCTAAGCATAATCCTGTGTCTTTTTTTCCTCAGCTATATCCATTTGTCAAATCTCAGCAAAAGCTTCCTAAACTTTCGCATGCATTGGACAGACTATCACAGCTATAAAAAAAGAAAAGCATTACTCCTGAAGATCTTGTACTATAACACAGAAAAACAAGAGGGGACATACTATTTTGACAAAAAGGAGAATAGAGAGATGCTAGTTTTCAGCAAACAAGCATAGGACCAGTTTTGTAAGGGAGTTATAAAGGAGTATATTTATAAATCTTAAAAAAAAGAGACTGTCATGGTCAAGAAAGATTTTCTCTAGGTGTCAGAGGCAGCATCAGTTAAAGCACAAAGCTGAGAAAGGAGAAACCTGAACATGCTTGTGGAGCTGGTAGGGATTGTGCTAGAAGAGAGCCAGAAGTCAAAAAACAAAGTAGAGAATGTCACCAAACCCACAGCCGCAAATGTTAAGCTGACTCTGCAGAAAGCCAGGTGAGGATCTAAAATAGAAAAGCACTTTATTCAGGGAAGCAGGTGAGTATAAATATACATTTATGGACTAAGGGTAAAAAGAGGCAGATGCTTTGCATTAAACTGAATGATTGTAAAGTAAACTGAATTCCAGTGCCACACACTTTCTTAAATAGAGTTATATGTAAATATTAAGGACCAGCTCCGTCTGTGTTTGTGGATGCACTTCTGTTCCTAACACCAGCTGCACCAGCTGACGAATCTCTGTCCCCAGCTCAGTTCCAGTGTAGCCCAACTTGGGTCAGTCAAATGCAGTTTGATGATGGACCTGCTCTAGAAGTTCAACAAGTAGGAGGTTAGGAAGGCATGCATCTCCAGGCAGCAGAAAAACAGAAGGGCACAATGGTTCAAGCACTAACTCACTGGGCCAGAAGAAACGCTGAAATTAAGTGTGGAAAACAGAGGTGTACTCTGCTGCAGTAAATGCATAACAGCTTGGCTACTGAAATGATCGCGTTTTTATAGGCACAGGGATAGCAGGAGAGGGGACAAATGGAAGATCTAGGAGAGACTGGGAAGCGGAGGATGAGGGTTAGGCTGTGAGACTCGCAGAATGCAGTGTGTAACGGTTTTGCCTGGTGGTGGTTTGACACCCCTGGGTTACCCGTAGCCTTCCATGGTCTCTGCATGAATTCCACGCTGCTCTCCAGACATGCACTGCAGCTGTTGACTTCTGGTGTTCTGTGGATGTGTCATTTGATTTACTATTCCTTGTCCTCTCTTGGCTCTGTGTTTGGGGAAAAAAAAACAACTATAATTCTCTTCAACAGCTTTTCCAATTATTTAAGGAAATTCTGATGTCTCAAGTCATAATATTAGTGTCATCAAAAGCAGTTCCACAGGAAAGAATGCAAAATCACAGTGCAAGTTTTTAATGAGAAGATAGTTGATCAAATTTAACTGTGGTACATGTGATGCTTAGGCCCAGAACACTCCAAAACACATAAACTGGCGTCAGAGGAACACAGGACAGTGTTTCCCAAGACAAAATCAGACCCACTGCTCTAATTAAAAATCTGAATTCCGCTCTCATATTGGTCTTTGAGTACTAGTCCTAAAAACAAGCAAAGAAACAAAGTGAACACCACAGAATTTTTAAAAACAGCAGATTTCACTGTGCCTTGAAATTTCAGAGCTTGTTTTGGTTTCAGCTCCTTGCTGTTTCTTAACAAAAGTAGCTACCATGAAGAGTCTTACTCAAATGCAACATTAATAAGAAGTTATATTTTTTAATATATATATATAATTATTTTTAAAAGGACTCTGATTATGACAAAATTACTGCAGGTTACCTTTTATTCCCATTAGGGAATTGTTCTGATAAAGTAGTCCTGCCCCTACTCCCTGCTGCCCTGCACACTGCATTGGCCTTAGCCAGGAGAGTCCACTGAGCAAAGTACACAAGAAGGTTCTCAGCAGGATCCTTCAGCAGGGCAGGGCAGGGCAGCATGTGCAGAAGTGGCAGGTTCTTTGTCTGTCCAGCCTTTTCCTTTGAATTCACACATAATTGGGGGAAAAACAAAATTAACTTTTAGATCAGCAGTAGGTAATAAAAACCTTTTAGCTTTTTCTTCATAATCACTCCTTCGCCAGTATCATCTGTTGTCCTTCCTGAGTTTTCTGCTTTCATGATGTCTCATCCTATAAGCAGTCTGCAGATCTCCTGGAGTGGGGACTACCTTTCTGTTTTCCAACAGAGTGGTCTTCTGGCACTTCCCAGTGTAAATGTTGCAACTGTAAATAACTGAAATTTCTCTATTGCTTCAAGTTATGAACACATCACTACATTTATTTTCTGATGAAAATGAATAACATGAAAAGAACAACCTGAACTCTCAGTTATTAGGGGGATAAAAAAAGCAATGAGAACAAGACCTGAGTGAAACTATCGTAAGTAGAAGAGTAATAAATAAATAAACATAAATAAATATATATATATACATATATATGTCTCCCTGTTAGGTCACTGAAGATGAAGCTCAATCTCACAACAGAATTACAAAACACAATAAAAAGTGTTATAGTAAAACCCATCCTTATAATGATTCAAAGGAGAAGAGCAAAGAGGCAGAACAAATGTCTTCTCTATTAGATGTTGAGTGACTTGAGTATGTTGTTTGGAGAAACCTGTTGATTTGAGTAGGGAAATATTTGTGATAACAATAAAAGCATTAAAATTTGAATTCCGTTCCAGCAAACAGAACAACCAAGCAGGGTGGGCAGGATCTGAAGTGTGAACTGACAGTCCTAGTGTCAAAAATGTATAATTTCTTTGATGCTTTACTCCTGGATGTTTTGGAAGCCAAGAAGCTCCTCATGACTATTTCTCAGGCTACAGAGAGCACTTGCACACATATTACTGTCTTCACCTAAACAAATAAAAGTGTTTTCTTTCATTGGTCCATTCTTTCAGCATTGTTTACGATACACAAAAAAAACAAGTGTCAAGTCCTTGATGTGTTAAAATCCCAGTTCTTCTGGACTATCTTGAATAGTTGAGATATTTGTTGCATTCAGGAAGTACTTCTAGTTCAGAAGATAAGTTTTCAAAGAATAATAACATTTGAAAGCAGATTCTTCAAATCCTGGCTAATCAAAACTACATTCCATCATCAGAGTTAATGAAGCATTAAAACATATTACTGAATAATAGAAAATTAAAAACAAAACAAAACANAGGGAATTCAGTTAGCTATTCAAATAAGCGAGCATTACTTTTCACAGCCCTATATTCTTCCTCCCTCTCCAGTTTGCTATTTTATTTTTTTTATGATACTCTGTCTTAGGTACACATATTTTTTTCTGTGGTTCTAGTGACGGAAATTCTAACTTATTTTTCAAATGTTCAAATAAAACCAAAACTGCTCACTAGACAAGCAAATAAAACAACACATTCATTCTGAAGAAACTCCCTCTATAATCACAAGGCAGCATATAACATGAATATGATAAACAAGGACTGTTAAAAGTTATCCATTTCCTTGTGTCAGTTGTGTTACAAAGGTCATTGGTACAAAAGGTTGTTGTTCTGTCATATGACACTGCCCAATATTTATTCACTCACTGAATAGATACTGTTCCATTCTGTTTTTACTAAATGCTTGCATTATAAATTATGGGAAAGACATACAGGTAGGTTCAGCTATTAATTCCCTGAACAAATCTGCCTCCATTTCTTTCCATCAAGCCTTTTTATTATTCTGCAGAGGCTTCTCTAATTTTCTACGTTGTTAGTTTCTTAAAAATGGAGTAATGTTTTTTGTGAGGAGTTTATTCATCTTCAAAGAGGTTTATTGACCCTTCAGAGCGTCTTGGTGACTTAGGCAGGAAAATAACAGAAAGAAAATATAGCTAAAACCAAAGGCCCCCAGATAAAATAAAGAGAAAGAGAAATAGACAACCTCAGTAATTACAGATGTCAGCAATGAAAACCTCCATTCTTTCATGTTCAGGATTGGCTCCTCCTTTTCACTGAGTTTGATAGAGAGAAGAATCTCAATTTAGTATATATTAGACTTGTCTTCCACATAAAAACAGAGAACAAGAAATAAGAAAGCAATAACAGAAAAGTGAAAAACAAGGAAACGAGAAAAAACAGTGGCAATAGCACTGCAGCATAACTTTTGTTTCCAGAGAAGGTAGGAAAGTGTTCAAAGCGTTCTTTCACCTTTGCCTTTGCACATTGGGTTCCTCTAGAGACAGTGGGCACAGAGAGACAGGGAAAAGCAGCAGGGAGTCAGCTACAGGAGCCTGCTTAAGTCAGCACAGATCACCCCATTAACAATTCAGCCTCCACATCCCGAGGCAATAGACATGAGGAAAGATGTTGCACTTGCCTTCTGGCATCTCTTTGGCGAGATGATCGAAACAGAAAAGGATACAGGTATATTTGAGGGAGGAAAATAAATACACTTTTTCCACTTGTAAAGCCTATTTCCAGCACAAAAGATCTAAAGAACAAGCTAGGTAACTTCAGCTATTAACACAGAAAGTCAAATTTACATAGCCATGTAAACAAGAAATATAAACCTTAAATATAAAACCAGTGGTAGTAGTGCATTAAGTGACGTTTTCCTGTTTGTCAAATTCTTACACATTTTCTTTTCTCTTTTCCCTTTTAATATTCTTATAGAACAGGGGATGAAACCACTAGAGAAGAGCTCCAGTACCATGAAAAATTATGTGGAAACAAAAGGATAAAACAAAATTGCAGGTTATGGTGGCATCTTTAAAAGCTGTCTTCTTCACATAATGTCAATTTAACCCTTATACATATAAAAGTCCACGGTATCTTTTGGCATCTCTCATATTACAACTACTATCAGTTGTTCTCAGTCAGTTACTTTGAACAATTGTCTCTAGGCAAGAGTATTTATTTCCATAGCATTACATCATGTGGCAAACCCACCCTTCCTATACACAAACTGCAGAACACAAGAGCTAAGTCACAAGTCTTTTCCCCAGTGGGCAAAACTTGCATTACAAATGTGGAGATCAGGTTTTCACAAAAGCTGACCTATCAGCAAATTAAATTTTAAAAGCCTCTACAGCTAAGACAGTCTTACTTCAAAATAAATGTTCCTCCTCAATTTGGTTTCTACTTCACATACTACTCAGTTGCTTCTTCATTTTATCTTATGGAAGGAATATTTCTAATCCTGTGGAACTGAGGAAAAATTAACATATAAGTGTTCAAATAATCATTAGAAAGATTACCCTCTTAAATAAAAGGCACTTAAATATGACCTGCACATCACCTAATGACATTGTTCTCTGCCAAGGGAAAGTATCAAATTCTTTAACCTTTAACGCTAAAAATATATAGCCTCTTTTGATTTAGAGTGGAATAAGGACATGGGAATATAAAACATGATCTAGGAGGATGCTAAGAGTACTAAATCCAAAAAAAGGCAATGTAAAATACTGGTTCACACTCACCTAGACCAAACTGGCAATGGATTGTCCTTGGAAGGGTAGGTACAGGAGACTGGGGAACAGAGAGGTGTGAGAAATCAGCCCTTTAGGTGTCCAAAGGCTTACAGACAGTCAGAAAGGGAAATTTGAGCTCATAAGCTCATAAGCCCCTTTTCTGGACAGGAAATTCACTACACACCCTGAGCACAGGACAGCAGCCAGGAAAATGCCTTGCCTAAAGAGCTGCGTGGCCTGATCCTGCCCTGTCCCTGAAGGGAGCCTGGAGAGGTGTCAGTGCTGTGGAACGTGCTCTATTAACTCTGAGGAATCATGTCTCCAGACTTGGGGTCCTCATAAACACTTTTTTTTTTTAAATGAAGCATATAAAATGGGTGGTGCTGCTGAACGTAACTCTGACTTAATGCCCAGTTAGAGAAGTGTAAACAGGTAACCAGGCCTCCACTGCCTTCATTTGGAGCCCAGAAGGGTTGTTTAAGCCCACAATTCTCACCTCTGAAGAGCAGAAAACCACTTTTCTTCAAAAATATGTCTTCATAGTATGTGAAGCAAGATCCAGGAGTTGAAGAAGCAGGAGCACAGTGGCTAAAGCATCCTTGTACAAAGTGGGATCCTGAGATTCCTTCCTTTGGCAATAAAGCAGCTCTGCTGTGGAAATAAAGCTTCCAACGTTATGGGAAAGGTGCTTTGGAGAACATGCAGCGTCACTAACATCATCCCCATTTTGACTTTTTCCTTTTCAAAACTCTACAAGATCACACTGAAAAAGCTCACAAATGTGGAAGAGTGCTGCTGCATCAGGACCTTACTAAAAGTACCGACAGGTATGACTAAACCCAGGAAAACACAGGGTTCTGATGAATTCAGGGTCATGTTGTTGTTCTTTTCAATTACAAACTCGGCTTCTAATACATTTACCAATTACAGTCAGAACACCTGAAAACATGTAGTAAATATAATGACGTAGTACTTACTTAAGGACAGTAATTTTCTTTTGTTTCACTAGTTTTTCATCAAATGCCTGTGTCATTCACAGCACTCCCTGCTATTTTCTGACACTTTTCATATGTTATACACTGACACAGGTCAGCAGATTTTCTTGTAATCCAGATGAAACTTCAGCCGAAGCCTGTGGTTCCTTGCTGCACTAGCAACTTCAAAACTGGAAGACTTCAGAAAGAACATAGCACAAAGCTTGATTTCTGTCAGTGACAATATTACTTTTTTTTCATTTATTTCCACCTTCAAAATACAAAAGCAGGTTCTCCAGTTTGGCACATGGTGGCAAAGTTAGCTAATAACACACACTGCAAAATTGTCATGCTTCACTGGTGAAACGAGGCCAAGTCTGCAAATTCCAGGTTGTGGAGATGTTACAGGAAAATCTAAGCTGCCAAAAAAATATATATATATATATAAAACTATATACCAAGAGGCAGTGTAGTGATGAGNTATTTATTTTTTTTAAATTAAAATTCTTAGTTGTGTCTGTCACTAGATTGATTTGTATTTTGGCTTTCTGGGCATCAGTTTCAAATATGCTTTTAATGAGTCTACAGCTATTCTATTACAGACAAGGGATTGGGGTTTTTTATACTGTTTTCTCTTGACAATAAAATTCTATATTTCTTTATTGAAATCCAGCTTTTCTGAGTTATTCTGCTGGTACAAGAGCTGAAACCAACTGCAAGGAGCCAACAGAGATCAGTCTGTTGGTCCAGCATTAGAGCCTGCCCTTGAGTCTTCCTCTTTTTGGTTCCTTTAGAGAAAAAAGCTGGAAATTAGTAGGAGCCAGCAATATTAAAGGCATCACTCCAAGATAAAATTTAAGGTGACTCAAGCGCAGAGGAGTGTTTTCCCTCTCCTCACTGAGGATCAGAACTAGCATGCAAAGAGGTCAGTACCCAGAGTCTTCCTGAATCAATAAGCAACGATAGACTCCATGACACCACATCCTCCCAGTAGCAGCCAAGCCTGCTAAGACCACTGCAAAATGACAAAAAAGGTTTGGGGCTTTTTATAAATTTTCATCTTTATGTTGACGTCCTCTAAATCACTCAAAATTCTGCAGTAATTCCTACGTAGAAATTTAGTGAACATTTTGAATATTCATCATAAGCATCAATATCACCTGGACTGTAATCTGTAGAATGACAATATTTTATTTACCTAGGGTAAAGTGGTGATTTTTGTGGCTCCATCAGAGTAGCTCATCATCCCATACTTGTTATATGAATGCCTGAATTTTCAAGTTGTTAGAAAAAATACAACTAAAGCTTCATTAGCTGTCTTCATAAAAAAATAATTTAAAAGTCTATTTTATTCCACCCTAAGTGAAACATTTCAGTTTCAATAACTCCTAAGGAAAAACTATAAATATCTGCTACATATGTATATTTATTTTTAGAATGTTGATTCAAAACAAAAAATCAAAATGCCTAGTTAATAAACTGTCAAAATGAACAGTTGGCTTTTAGAAAATAATATTTATGGTGGGGTGGAGCTATTTGCCAAAGTTGGCATAACATCGCAAATAGCTGCCCTCAATCAAAAAATGCAATTTTGGATAAACTAGCTGTTTTCCTTTTTGAAAAAAAAAAAAAAAACCAAAAAGTATCCATTGCTGTTCTCTACTGATTGCTTAAGCCTGAGGGTTAGAGGAGGTTTTTTATTTTTATTTCCTTTCCTTATTAGTGATACTGTTACCTGTGATATCAGCTCTTGGAATTGCTTTGGAGTCTGATGATCTGTATTGTGGGTGAGTTTTGCCTGACTTTTGTACCTTATTTGTGCTTCAGAAAGTGGCAATGAAGGCGTGTCTAGTTGAAGACTTTTGTTCAAGAAAAGAATTTTTTTTAAAAAGGTTAAAATAAGAAGTTTAATAGCTTTGGGTATGATTTTATACATTATACTTATTCGCAAGCAGTACATTTCCCATCCTATATGAATCACAGATACCTGTTCTTCATTCAGACAAGCTTTTGCTCCCCTCAGGGTTCAAATCCCAGTATCTTTTGTGGTTGCTACCCACAAGCTTATGCATATCATAATTATTGTGGATGGGATGAACCCAAATAACCCCCCTTTAAGCAGATGAACTATTGATGACTTCCTGGAGATTCCAAACACACTCCCATTAAATATTAATTATAAAACAACTTATTACCCTACTGGGAGCAAGAAAAATACCTCCTCAGTGACCTCATGGATTCTGATGATACCTAATTCAAGAGTTATAGGAAACAGAGGAGCTCAATGGAGAACAAAGGAACACAGTGAGGCACCACACAGAAATCCCTACAGATGCAGTTTACTTTGCTGCTGTCAGCTGAGACCACTCTACGCTGACATATGTAAAGTCACCTCCATGAAAAGTCACCTATATATGTAAAGTTAAGGTCCCAAACATCTCCAAAGCCCTGAGCACTGGACTTCTGGATGTTTGGAAAGTTATTCAATATTTGAATGGTTTTCCCTTCCTCTGTTCTTCAACCTTTATCAAGACCCAGTCTTTTATTTTTCATGTGCTGGAGACAAATGCAGCCCTGGGTACCTCATGCTGTACAGTTGGCCAGAGTCCAGATTTTGTTGTGAAATCTGCTTCTGTATTGAGAGACAAAAATAATCAACAGCCCACAAAATAGCAGTCTATAAGCTTGCCCTGCTCCCTGTCCTGGAGGGTGCAGCCTCACACACAAACCCATCTTCCCCCTGTTGGGGATGTAGCACTGAGCCCAGGAGCAGGGCTGGTCAGTCCCTTCATCCCACTATATCTGCTGCAGTTCCTCCTGGGGCTTAGGTCAAACCTCCCTCAGGTTTTTCCAGGTACAACAACATCAGTGAGTCTGATATCACAACAATCTCAAACTGTGATCAACACCTGGACACCCCACTGCTTTTGTCTGATGTGATATCGCTGCCTCTTGTACGTGCCTCCTAAAGACAGCAGAGGGATCTGTGACGTTACATTTGCTGTGCTGAGGAGGGGCCTCCCACTGCGGGAGGAGACCAGGATGCAGTGATCCCCACTTGGCAAAAGAAAGGGACAAAGTGAAAATTAAAAATTGAGGAGGGGTGATAAATAAGCATTAGGCCTGAAGAGAATTTAATTCAGAAAAAATACAAAATACAGCAGCACATCCATGTAGAAATGGTTCTGTATTTTCCCTATATTCTCACTGAATGTATAGAGAGGGAAGCCAAGGTTTTGAGGAAGGCAAAAGTCCTTCAGCAACAGAAAAAATGATCTACTATAACGACAACTCATCTCTGAACTAGCAGAATTAGCTTCATGATAAATGCATTGTGACTACCTTAAGGGCTGCTGCACTACATCTGAGAAATGGTGCAGTTGGATATTTTAAGTTAATAAGCTTTTGTGGAACCTGGAGTTTGACTCCTCAGCAGTGATGCCAAATGCAGCAGCACTTAACAGTGGGTGCTTCCGACCCACTGGCACCAAGAGATTATGGTTAAAATTTTTATTGTGTGTTTTCCAAACCTGCTATTTGATTAATGCACTGGCCTAGCAATATTGAATGAAGCTTTAAGTGAATTTAAGATCCACTAGCTCAAAGAAAAAGGGTCAAGCTATTCCAAAGTTACTTCCTAAAAATAAATGGGAAGAACCAAAGATGCTTCCTCATCTTTGAAAAAGTCAGGGTCAAGTTCTCCTCAGATTCTAAAAATGAGCAATTTTTTTTTGCTTATCTGTCACCCAAACTAGACATAAAATTACTAGTTTCCAAGTATTAGCTGCATTACCTGGATACCTGGCTTACATAAGACATAAAAAATACAGGATCGACCAGTAGTATAGGTATTTAGAAAACTTTAAAAAAAGCAGGCTTAAAACATTGCCAGGTTAATTGACTGGTAAACCAACTGGGATGTGTTAAACAAGAAATTCATAGTGACCTGGTTGCATAATCAATAGAAATGAATAAAAAGTTGTGCTTGACAAAAAAAAACCAAATTCCATCTAAGCCTGGATAGGATCAGATTTGTTCCAGGTTCACTGGGATGCACTGTTTGCTCTTCAGGTATAACATATCTTCCAAGCATATCAACCTGCAATGGCGATACAAGTACCTGTGCCCAAACAAAGAAAAAGACTAGTCCTGATGTTTCAAAAAGACATACAAAAGCAGCAATGTAATAGAAGCTATATTTAAAGTACACATAAGGAGAAAACTAAATAACAAGGACTACAGAAGCAACAAATTAAGAAACAACAGTAAAAAAAACCTAGAAGAATAGCAATGATTGTAAATTTTCTTATTAACAAACAGGGGAAATCTATTCCTTACACATGTGTGAAGGACACAAAATATTCACCTCCTCATTTAATGGCAAAAATGGAGGGTAACTGCTGTAAAATGAAAGTTTTGCCAATCAAATCAATCAGGAGAGAATAACCTAAATCGAATCGTCTTAGGAAACTGCTGAGAAGCTTTCTCTCTGAACATATCCATCACTGCTCATAATTAACAAACATTTGAAAACTATAGAAATTTCAAAGGACTGGAGGAGTGCCAGGATTAAAAAACTGAATAAGAGCAGGGACTCTGGGATTTGTAGAGGACTCAGATGTCAATTTTTGGAAAAAAGCATGGAACCAGTTTGAGACTGTCAATTAAATTTAGAGACTATGGAAACATTCAGCATCAGTCAGCTTGATTTCATGGAAAGTAGGTCTCTTCAAATCAACTGTTCCCTTTTTATGTCAGGATTCCAGGTCTAAGTGATATAGTCAAGTTATATTGTTATACATTTGAATTTCTCCTAGTCTCAGTACCATTCAGTTTCTGATTTTAGATCTCAAGATCTAAAAGACATTACAATGAATTAAAACTCGTTCCCCTGATGGATCACAAAATGCAGTTCATACTGAGAAAGAAAATAGCCAGGAATGGAGCTTTAGCCATAAGGCCACAGGGAATTGATTCTTGACCCCTATTTTTACCAGTAACTGAGCTAAAGCTACAAAAATTTTGCTAGCACAGTAATTCATAAGATCAAAGAGTATACTTAATAGTCAGGTTACCGTTACAGGGAGACCCGAATCACTTGGTAAATGATCAGAAAGCAATAAAAGTGCATTCCGTATGGTCAAACATAACATAAGATAGCTGGGAACACAGAGTGCAGGTTGTTCAAGTTTCTCACTTGGGAATAAGTAATTCAGAAAGGGACTTAGAGGTCATCATAGGTAATTGCCTCAACATGGGATCACAGCACAAAGCTGTGGCAAGAAGTTCTTGTACACTTAAAAAAGTGACTTCAAGGGGAGGAGGGAAATCTTGGATTTTTTCATCTTTCTGCACAGCACGGGTCATGAATTTCCTGCTATGATCATCTGGGCATATCTCTCCTAATCAGTTCCCTGCCATTGCAGAGGCCTCAAGCACTGCTCACACCTTGGTCTCTGTGGTCTCTTTGCCAGTGACACACAGCACTCAACTCTCCTGGGTGACTGAACTTCACGTTATTTAGGCCAACCATCCAGCAGCTTTGGATTCAGAAGTTCTTATGTGAAAATGCAATGAAAAAGTGGTTTGGATAAGGGGGATCAAACTGCATCAGCAGAATCCAACCCTTCAGCCTTCCCAAGCTGGGTGAAAAGTCTTCATAAGGCCAACTGCACTAATACACCCAGAGTTTATCTAATCAAGGACAGGGAGGGTCCCTCGATAACACTTCCCCCTGTGATATGGGGCTGCCTACAGATGAGGCCTTGAAGTGCCTGCCCCACGGAGCCTGCTGTGGGACATCCCTCTCCCGAGGAAGCCAAGTCTGAACTGCGTAAGGGTTGGATGCAGTAAAGGGGGCAAATGTTAGCACCCCTTCAGTGACTAGAAACTAACTCTAGAATTTGATGATACGTTTTGTGGCAATATTTATTTCAGAAAATTATCTTTCTGCCAGGGATATAAAACATCAGGCTGAGAGTTCTACTCTCAGCTTTCCAGAATTCATGCAAGGATTTCTATATTTGACTGTAAGTCAAAATATGTGGGCAAACCCTTAAGACCATGTTCCTTCTTTGTAGTTCCCTGGTTTTTAATCACATTAACAATGAAAGCTCAGATTACTGTTCAAATGTTTAAGAGCTTTCCTTCAGGAGTTGGTGTTTCATATATTCAAAAGGCATAGAAACAGCATTCTCAGAACAATGCTTTATTCAGACGTCTCTTTTCTCAAGTATTTGCAAAAATAATTTTATAGAACAAAAGACACAGACTCATAGTTCTGTGCCCTAATTCAGACTTCAGTTAAAGACTACCGGAGCCCCAGGTGCTTCTGGGGAGCGGATGATGCTTGTCTTGCTCACAGCGTATTCCTTCTGCTCTGCATTTCTGACCACTGAGAACCCATGCCACACCTTTCCTAAAGACTCCATTTAGCCTCATGCTAAAACTTGGGAAACGTACATTCCCAGCCTGATGGGGATAGAGGATATTTCCCCACAGGGAGCCTTCCTGTCTTTCAAGACTTGTGCCTATTCCTTACCTTTTTGGTTTATCCTTTAGCTGCTTATTTAGATGCAACTCCTTGAGGTCAGAAATTATAGTATGAAATAGGGTATCTATAACTATGTAATTTAAATAATTCCTGCAGTTCTCTCATTCTCTCTCTCCCTAAAAGGATTGCATTAAGTGTTGGATACTTGACATTTGTAGAAAGATCGCAAGTTTGCTATTTTTTTTTGTTTTAATAAATCAGAAATTGAGATGATACAGGCAGATAGGCCAGATAACTTGGTTAAGTCATTAGCAAAGACTACTAAAAATGTGGTTCAATATATAAATCATTTTTGTTTGATCTTTATTATTCTCCTAGGTCCCAAGTAAAGTAGCAATGATAAAACACCTGGAGTATTATGAAGATGAATTAATTGATCTTCATGAAGGACTTATACACTATAGAGATGAGGGTCTTAAAAATTGTGCCAGATGGATGCTGCTTGAGCTGGTGCAGAAGCATCACAGTCATGACTCTTCCCCATTCCACAGAAAGGGGGGCATTTATTTGTTACAGATTACACAGAGGCTAATATTCCTGGAGTACAAAGTCATTCAGGAGATCTGAACTATTCAAATTTTTAGTACTACTGCCAGGGCATGGGGCTATGAAGAGAAGATTCTGGCTCCACTTCAGTCCTTAGGAAATATCTCTACAATGATATTTTGAAGGTCATATTGGAAGCAAAATAAAACACTTGTTCTTTCAAAAATTCCCCTTTCTGGATGTTGGTTCTTGACTAGCTGTGTTCCAAGGCATATTTTTTTTTATGTTTAATGAATGTGAAATTTACAACTTCAATTCCTTAGCAGCAAGTTCGATTCTCCCATTGTAAAGACTCTAAAGCAGGAATTGCTATTAATTTATGGGGTTTTTTGTCCACTTTAAGAAAAATGCATTGAGAACAACAGCTCAGTAGCTGGTAACGCAAGTCTGTTGTTCCTGCCTCACTGTATAAAGTAAAAGAGGTCTGGGAATCCAAGGCCTACCCTTGCTTCTGTTCATGAGTATTTGGGTAAATCTGCACAGACTTCACCTGAACAGCCTTTGCTGTCTACAGCCACAGGCAAACAACAACAGGGAGCAGTGCTCAGTTTAAGCTCCACAGTTAAAACTGCCATCCTCTTGAGACAGGCCAGCCCATAAAATAAGCGATCTGTTTCTCATCTATAGAAATATTTTGAGCCAGGAAGTACTTGTGACTCCTCAATTTCTTCAGTGCTCTCCATTTGTGCTGCAGCTCCCTGCTGTATTTGCAGAACAATCTTAGTCACCATGTTTAATCTCTGAAGATTTAAGAAACTGATATTATTGAGGTCCACATGACTTCAAGCGGGGTTACTTCAGAAATTATGTCACTTTTAACGACAAAAGGTTATGCCCAGAATAGTCATTTAATTAGCAAGATGACTCATAATGAGCAATAACGAGATATTCATTCAAATTATGCTAACTGTAAGTTTAAAGTAAAGACAGAAGAATGCATGGAAGTTTAGAAAATGTTAATATTCTATAACATATCCAAGTTGAAAGAAGGCAATTATTTTCTATGATTTTATTAAATTGCACAGTAATTTAAAAATGCAATTACATTTAAAATGAACAATTGAAAAGAGTAATTATATTTCATTATGTCAGCTGGGTTGCTCAGACGAACGCTGTGTACTGCTGGATAGATACAGTGACATGGAATCCAGTAATGTGATGAATTTAAGAAAATCATGATTATCAGCCCTATATGCTGGGAGATATTTTATTACCGCTGCCGACAACTGACATATTTAAAATTCATTAACTGGAAATGAGATAGAACCTGGGGGGGAGGGGGAAAGTAGCTGAAAAGGTAGTACTCAGACGTTCAAAACACTTTTTCAACTTCAATTCATAAAGAAATGGAATATTTTAGTATTTGATTACATGGCTTAAGATTAGTTGAGCTACTTTAAAATGCCATCTTTAGCTAAAGCACCTGTTCTCCAGCCCTTTGATCATCTTTGTGGCCCTCCTTTGGACCCTCTCCCATACAACTGCACCTTTCTTGAAATCTGGAGACAAAGGTCTCCAGGGGCACCCTGACAAGCACAGGGTAGAGTGTCTCTTATGGTAATGACCCTGTGGATGCAGCCCAGGATGCAATTTGCCTTAATTGATGCAATGCTGGCTCATGTTCGCCTTGTTGTCCACTAGGACCCCCAGATCCCTTTCAGCAAGGCTGCTCCCCAGCCTCACAGGTTCTCGCCTGTACTGGGCTCTTTGGTTATGTCATCCCAGGTATGGGACTTTGCGCTTGTCTTTATTAAACATTGTACTGTTCTTACTATCTCACTCTTCCAGCCTGTTCAAGTTCTTTCTGTAGGACAGTTCTCCTTTCTGACGTGTTTGCCTCACCACCCTCAGCAAACTTGGTGAGAGTGCTTTCAAACCCGTCATCCAGATCATTTATGAAGGTGTTGAACACCATGGGAGCCGGTATTGTGGCTGGCTGGCAACCTGAAGAAAATAACTTTGATTACCATCCTCTGAGTGTAGCAAGAGAGCCAATTTCCCACCCATTCGTCAGACCATCCATCCAATCTGTATTGTGCCAATTTGGCCAGGAGAAGGTTGTGGGAATTGTGGAAAACAGTGTCGAACGCTTTGCTGAAGTCCAGGCAAATAATATCTACTGTTTTCCCCACGCTGACCGAAAATGTTATTTTGTTGTAGAAGGTGGTCAGGTTAGTCAGGCGATTTCTGGTTTTCAATTCTTTTCTAAACCAAGAATGGCTTCACAGAGTACTAAAATGCAGGAAATCAAAGTTCCAAATAATATTTTGATTATAAAGATTTAAAGATTATAAAGAACAAAGAGGTTTGAAGAAAGAAAAATGCACCCACCATGGCCCGCTTCTAACTCAGCACCAGCATGAAGCTGGAAACTCAGAATTAGACAGCCAAGACACAACAACAGAAACCAGGTCTCCTCCATCTCTTTTTCTGAGTATTTTTTAATCTCTTATGGTGAGCCCATCAATCCAAGTTCAACAAGAAGCAGCTACTGCTATTCTATTTGTTGCAGGCTTTGTAAGAAATCAGAATTCACTGCCTAATAAGGGACACTTAGAATTTTGGTTTACATGCGGTTGATTCAGGCAGAGATTCATGCCACTTCACTAAGGGGTTGCAGTCCTTTTTCCAAGCTAACAAGCTATACTCCAATTTATACTTTTTTTCTGGTATTGTAGACTTTGCTGTGTGACTTCTCTCCTGCCACTCTTTAGCAACTGAATAGCACAGGATGCATGGCTGGAAAAAAAGCGAGAAAGGTTATGACATTTCTCCATCCTATACAGGATTTCTAGCTGCTGTTTCAGTTCCATGGTCTGAATGGCAGCCAGCATAAAGCTGGCGTTATCTCATGCTGGCCTGTAGAGAACAGGAAAAAAGAAAAAGCAAATATGCACATGCCAACTTGTACAGTTTCCTAAGATACGTCTCAGTCTTAGCTAGCATTTGGGAAGTTTATTCCATGGTAAATTTAATATCAATAGCTACAATCTCTTAGTTATACAAGGCAAATACAGGGCAAAGCTATCCACAACTTCACTAAGTTAGAATGAAGTTGCATGACATAAAAATTAAGTGAGCCTTTCAAAATGTTTGTAAATCCCGTAAGTGCTGGCAGGAGCTGTTTTCTGGATACATTTATTTTTGGAATTATCCCTTTTTATATTTGAAATCCTTCACAGATATATTAATTTACATCCATTATGCATTATAGTGTTTTGGGAAATCTTATTTTTAAATATTCATCATTCTTAACCTTCAGTCTTAAATCTCTGTAATGTCTAGTTTATGCAAGGGTATTTTATTAATCACAACACACACCATTGGTTAGAATGTATGACCTATTAACCAAGCAATTGTGCCATTAAATTTATGTCATACTTGTTAGTTTAGGGCTCATGTTTTCTTTGGAACCTCCAGACGCCATTTGGTTTAATGAGTTAGAATTTCAGTCTGCTCAGATTTCAAGAATTGCAAGTGGCATTAAAAATTCAAACCATCTTCTGTCAAAAGAGTTCATTTTAATAAAAATAATATAATCCTATATTTGATGTAATACTAATGGAGAGAGCTTCTAATGTGCTTTAAAGAAATGACCCAAATATTATTAGAAGACAACGGAAATTATACATTACCTCCTTCGCATGTTTAAAAAAAATTACTATAAAGAGGAACTGAACGAACAGATAAGAAATTCTTAAGATAGTATTTCAAACATGCTCCAGTTTAGCCTCTAAATTGCTGCTTATAGAATCATTCACATGTCCATGAATATCCACCTTGTTGAAAACAGACTGTGTGGTGAAAGAAGAAAATTCCACTCCCAAACACACAGTTAGAGCTAAGATCAACCTGCGGGTTTTTCAATCTCATTAATGGACAAAAAGTGTGTAAATTATTTTTTTAGTTTCTCAACTGCAGAGACTTCTGTGATATCCTATATATCACAGAATTTGGGGAAAGATCTTGTAATTGGATAAATATCTGTATTTGCCACATGAGACAAAATGAGTCCGGCTGCCTCTCACAAATCCCAGCAATCTCTGTCTTTCCTTCTGACCCCTCACTTCATGATGTCTTCTGCCTGATCTGTTTGCCTTTCAGCTTCCCGGGGATTCTGCTTTCCAGGGAGAAATGGAAATGGTGGCATTGTCCAAGACAGGATTTTAAGACATAATGTTTCTGCTAAATAACATTTCCTTCTATGGAAAAGCTGTAATTCAAAGCTTTGCATAACTTCTTAAGAATTCTGAGAGGCCTTTGAAGTTAATACTGTTTATTTACCACCCCAAAAGTTCTAAATCGGAAACAAACTTTTCTTAGAGCGGTCGTTCAAATTTGAGGTATTGGGCTGAGATCTGTTCTCAGTAAACCAAGGAAAAAGTCCCCAAGGCTGACTGACTTCAAGTTTACACCACTATCAAGAACAGATTTGTTTGATGCAAAGAAATCAGTCATCAATTCCGTGAAGTCACATTAGGCGCAATTCAGAGCGTACTTGACCCATACTTTCTGAAGTATGCTATTATGGCACAATACACAACTTAGCTACAGACCAGATGTGCCTGTTGTGACAGAGCCAGCAGTCCACTGAAGTAAACTCACCTCCTGTGGCATTTAATTTATGCCTTCCAGATGTCAGTTCAGGATACCCTCTCAAAGAGATCAAGTGATTTTTGTTTCTAGTAGCTCTAGGGAGAGAGTGCTCCTAATCTAAATACATTTTTTTTTGTTCAGAATTTCACCTAAGCTGAGTTTTCATTCCAATCCATTGTTCCTAGTTCTGCTTCATTGTAGCATTGTAAATAATTCTTCATACTTCTTGATATTAACACTTTTGCAGTTGCATCCCCACTTCTATGCTATTTAAAAACCCTTGGACGCTAAATTTCAATCTTAAACAAAAGCAATGGACATATTTTCCTTGTTCAGGATCAGTCCCCTTTTCTAAAAGGGGACAGTAGCTGATGCTTGTGATAGAGTAAGATACATATAGTGTGACCCTTCCCTTGACAGATGACAGCAATCAGTAGTTTGGAGACTCCTCAAGCTGGAGGTTACCTCTGAGCCATTGTATTTCATACAGGTATTATTAATGAATATGCCTAATACCTTTTTGAACCAATTTATAATTTTGACCTCCTCACAAAGTGAGAGTCATCATTTAAATTACATGTAAAGGGAAAAAAATGCTTTTATGCATTTAAAGTGCTGCTTTTATTATTTAACGAAGTCCCCTTGTTCCTGACTGGCACGGAACAACCACTTCTTTATGCTGTTCATGTGTGTTACAGACCTTCATCATATACACTGCCTCTTTTCAAAATTAAAAAGTTCCAAGATTTACATACTTTGATCATTTTCTTCCCTTCCTCCACACCTTTTTCAGATGGGAGGGTCACAACACACACAGTAAATAAATCAGTTCTGTTTTCCAAACTCTTTCCCAGTTCTAGCAATTTTATTTTCTCAGAGCTTCAGTGCGGACTGCACTAGCTGCATTAGCTGTTACACACCCTGGAATTAAAAAGCATCATGCAAGAGACAAACAAGTAAATTTCAAGCTAGAGAAAGCACAGGAAAGGTGTCAAAACATTGAAAGCCTCTCAGTGCCAGGGACAGTAAAGTGACAACAACATGGAAATTACAATTATTCAGGGCCAGAGTTGCCCTCAGAAGCATTAAGGATGCGTTACAGCTGTGAAGAGCTGTGGATATGACTTCTCAAGAACTGAGAGACAGCAGAAAGGAATAAATTAGCAGTTTCTACACTCAGCTGGAATAGAAACGTTACAAATAAACATTGAAAACCATGAGTCATGTGACCTTACAAAAATTACTAAGCGCCTAAGCCTGCAAGTCTGAGGAAACTTGTTGAGAGCAAACTGCTGCATTGCTTACAACAGCCCTGCTCACAGCAGTATGGTTACAAATCTTTGCAGCATAAGGCCACAAATTCTAGATCACCAAACAATTTTAAGAACTGAAGTATAAAAAAGATTTATCTTACTGCTGCAAGTCGATGTACGGGCATTTGAGTCAGCCCCCTGACATCAGCACCAGGACTTGGTTTCTAACCCATATTGAGTAATCTATAAAGCAATAGTTTATATATTCAGTTCAATGAGTGGGCTGGGACTTATATACTTGGTCACATCCTGTTTTACTAATATCACATATAGTTATGTGGGATTATGGCTTGTGACTTATGCCTTGTGCCTGGCTACAGAACATGCACTTTTGCTCAGCACCCATTGCATGTCACAGAGCAGAGCCCCAAAGGGTGCCCTGCCTTACCCTGACATTCACATCCCTCCTCTAGCAGGGAAAAACGTGCCAACCTGTTAGAAACTTGTTTGTACACATGCTGTCTTAAAAGAGAAAACATTGTAAGAAAGTAGGTAAAGCTAAAACAATTTGCAAAGATAAATGTGAAGTCATTCACTAAATTACCTGCTACAGAAGCATATTATACCATGCTACTCACCAGAAGACAAGGATGACTCAGAAAAATAAATTCCAATTATGATATTGTAAAAGGGGGAAGAAAACACCAAAAGGAATCATGTTAAAATAATGGAATTAGGCTGCAATATCATTATTCCCAGTGCTATTAAAATTTTGTCCCAAGCAACATGTTTTTCTATGTTTTCTATGTTTTTCTTAAAGCTCCTGTGATCATAGAATCATAGAATGGTTAGAGTTGGAAGGGAGCTTAAAGATCATTGAGCCCTGCCATGGGCAGGGACACCTCCCACCAGACCAGGTTGCTCAAAGCCCCATCCAGCCTGGCCTTAAACACTTCCAGGGATGGGGCATTCACAACTTCCCTGGGCAACCTGTTCCAGTGTCTCACCACCCTCACAGGAAAAAATTTCTTTCTGGTATTCTATCTAAATCTCCCTTCTTCCAATTTAAAGCCTTTACCCCTTGTCCTGTCACTACACTTCCTNTTAATTTTTTCCAGGTCTTTCTGTTCAAAATGCTTGCAAATCTGATCCCTAGATTTTCAAGACGCAACAGAGCCTAGAAGGAAGATAAATAAAGGAAGCCGGGACCTATTTCTCTAAGTGATATTTTTAAGCCTCCTGCTCCCCAATTCTGATTTCTCTGCATTCCTGATCTTGTGACATTTGGCAAGGCAAACCCTGAAAACTCTATTATTAGTCAGGGAGAAAATGCAGCAAATGGCTTAGCTTCCACATTCCCCTTCTCTTTCAGAGCAGTGTTATCCCACAGCTCACCTCCTTGCGAGGTGGCAGAAGAAATCCTGTGTTTTGAGGCCGGTGGTGAGATTATAACCAGGAAGAGGGAGGGAGTGCAAACCAGTGGGAGGAAGGATCAAAAATGGTAGAGTGATAAAAAAGATGCTCTGGAAGAAGCCAGATTTACTTGCAATCGGTTCGTCTGAGGTTTTGCAAACATCAGATTTCTGAGAAATAGCGTCAAGAGCATGCTTAGAGGCCCCAAACTAATACTGCATTTCTAGTGCTGCTTTTGTCTCTGATAGATCAGCTACAGAAAGTGCAATTGTGTTTTCTCTGACCTGTCACAAAGTGAACACTTCAGGGCTCGCGTACTGACAGCTAGAGGAAAAACAAAGGCAGAAATGCCTCTTTCTCAACAATATTGCAATAATCCTTATTAGTTTGTTTCTCATCAGGTCAACTCTGCTTTTTTTCTTCTGTTTTCATAGTTGCTGATATAGGTTTCATAGGAAACTCTTGCAGGAAATCCATCCTGTAAAAGAAAGCACAGTGTAACACAGAATAGTGTTAAGAGGAAAGAGGGAAAGATAATACTTGCATAAAGTAAACATGACTACATAAAAGAAAAATACCTCTATAAGAAGTATACAAGAGGAAAAAATACTTCTGCAAGAACAGGAAAATAATAGGACATTGTACTTAATTGGAGAGATGCATAAGCACCTCCAAAAAAAAACCCCCAACCAACCAACCCCACAAAATGGACTATTTCTGGATTTTATGCTGAAATGTATCAGAAAAGTCCTGTGGCAAAGCTTTGTCTCCACTGAAATAAATAAAGAAGTTGCTGTTGACTCAGTGGAATTTAATTTAACTCTTCACATTTACTGTTTTTTTGTGAATTCTGGGAAATCCTTGGTGCCTTTTTTCCACTCCATAGAATTGATATGTATGAGAAGATCTTGCTCTCTGCCAGTTCCACACTTTGTCCAGGTCAGCACAACCTCTCCTGCATCATTTAGTACATTGACATGAGTAATCCCATTGTATCTAAGGAGAGTACGTCTTTGAGCACCAGGTAAGCACTGATATAAATGTTTGCTGCTTTAGAAACTATTTGCACCGCAGAGTTCAATGTGGAAAACATATTTCACTGTTAACATATTTTTACCAGCTAAATATTAGATGAAAAGGAATTCTATCCATTCAGACATAATCTCCATCCAGCTTTTTAATGGGAAATACACTTCAAAATTATAAATTAGCCATCTCACTATGCAAAGGCTTTGGTTTTCATGATATAGGAACACAATAGTCACTTACACATTTTACTTAAATGTTTTCCTTTACAAGAAGTCTGAAATATTGGAACTTCTCTCTGCATTGAATTTCCACTGAAAATATATAATTTTGGCACCTTACTGATAAGTCTTTCAAGAGATGTTCTTATTGTCATTATTTCAGAAAAGGAAGACAGATAATTGTAGGTGACATACCTGTCACAAGGAACTGTATTTAAGCTACAGGGTTTTCTTCTCCAAGAAATCACTGTTATGATTACTGCCACTTTCAGATTTAAATGCAAGAGTCATCCTTGACTTTCCTTTAGTTCATCAGAAAAAAAAAAATAAAACAAATAGAATACCATAAAGCTGTTTCCCTCAAATTAGAAGAGCCCGGTTATTTCCATTCTAACTACTGAAGGTAAATTAAGATCCCATATACTTAAGACCCTATAACTAAAAGGCATTTGTGGGAGGTGGAATAAAAGGACACATTTTATTATAACACGAGTGAAAGTTTTAACAGGCTTTTTGTTGAATCCAAGTGTTGATCTTGAAAAAAAAAAAGACAACCACCACCTCCTCCCCTTCCCTACCCCTAGAAAAACCCCAATCAACCAAATAAAACCAAACTCCAAAAGCGCCAGATGCTTTTCTATTTGCCTGGGCGTGAGCTAACATGAGGGTTAATTATTTGCCTGTTGTTTTTCAGCAAACTTTTTTTGTCATAGTTCCCTGTCCTTTTTTTTTTTTTTTTTTCCAGCAAAAGCTATCAGCAGCTCATAGCATTTCCAAAATTCTCTGAAATATTGCTCAGGATGATGACTTTTTCCAGTTCATCGCTCATTGATGGCGATTATCTACCCCAAGGGAAAAATCTTTTGAAAAAAATTGTCCTATTGAAACATATTCCAGTCCTAGGACTGTGTTAAACAACACATTCCTCTCCTTTCTCTGAATTTGCTGGATTTAGATCTGTTAAAGTTCAGGAGTTCTCACTTAAACTACTACATTCTCATCATTGGTTCTTTGTTAAAAGAATGAATGTCATGCAAGACATCATTGGTGTCTTTTCAGCCCCTGCATTTTAAAATTTTAAATTTAAAAAGCAAAGTAAGTAAAAATCAAAGGTCCAGTTTTAAAGCTAAGATTGTCTCAAAACAGTTCATGTAGAACTAGGCAAACCAAATAGGTATTACTTCAGATAAAAGAATCATCCTAAAATTCAGATTGCAGAAGGCAATAAAAAGGAAACAGGACATAGTATTGTCTTTGGATTACCTGTGATTCACTAAACTTCACCACAGCGGATATCCTTACAAACTTAATTTGCCTTCATACAACTTCAACAGCAACTACTGTGCATAAAATGTTCATAAATCACAGTGAAAATGCATTGTTATAGCAGGAAAAACGCTGCATTATGAAGATAATTCTGCTATAGGAATCCCAGTTCACACTTGTTCTCTCTTATTTTTGTAAATAATTCTCAATTTTCAAGTGGCTACTACAAAGCATGCACATTAAAGAAATCTGAAAAATAGCGAAAAATCATCAACATTAGAGTAAAAGCAAACAAAAGATAATGAAGTCAAGATATTGAAAACATTTTAGAAATAATATTTTGCAGAACAAAAGAAATCTTAGATGAATTTCCAGTGAAATCAAACATTTCAGAGAGAGAATGTTCACAAAGAATAAATCAGCTAAAGGTTTTGACAGTTTTTCCACTACAAAAAAAATACAGATTCTTAGAAGATTTTTTTTTTTTTAAATTTCCAGAAGGTTGGACATGGTGACATGGGTTGCTTTTAAGCCCATGCTATTTTCTACTCAGTCTCTTGATTCAAAATATCAGTAAGTAAAAAATTGCATGAATTTCCTAACAAAAAGTATGGATATTACCAGCGCTAAACAAGACCCCTTAATTTCAATAGCATTTGGAGGAGTATTTTCATCTTGGAAGTGCTAGTCTTCTCCACTTTACTGATATTGTGACATTTTAGTATTTTTTTCCATGATTTGGAAGAAAAACATTCGTTCAAAATTTCTAAATTTCTCCCAAAATGTAAATTTGAAATATTTCTTCTTGAAAATATGTATATGTTAGATGTCTTGTGAGAACTTTCTTAGAAAAACCTATTCCCCGACTGGGAAAAATCCCATGTGGAAATGTCATAAAGATTTTAACTGAGCTCCAAAAAATGATTGGTTTTGTCAAAACAGCATTTTCTGATGCAGGTCTGTACCAAATGTCACCTTCTGCACTTCTACAGTGTTTGTCTCTGTTACGGGAAGTCTTAGACCCTTCATTTACACAAGGACCTATGACACTCGACCCAGGACACATGCATGTGAGTGTCCTTCACTGAAAGAGTTTATAAATTGAAGAATGCTTTGGAGGATGTGGTCTCAACCCAGTTTTAGACTTAAAAACAAAGACTAAGCTGTCAAAGATAATACAGGAAGTCTGAGGCAGGATCAGGACCAAGGCACAAATTTCCTAAGTGCCAAACCACAATGATAAATTTCTGTCCCACAGGCATGCAGTCAGAGATGCTTATCCTGGTACACAGACTTTGTTGATAAATTCAACCAAACTTTAGCATAGAATTAGGGCTGCGATGAAGAACTGACAATAGCTTACTGTATGCTGTCTTGTAATAAAGAGAGCCAAAGGCAAGAGCCTGTATGTTATTTAATGTAAATATAGATTTTGGCTTCAACAAAAATAATTGCCCATAAGGATGGCGCTCTGTTTGTAACTGAGTGACCTTTCTCCAGGAATGTGAAGAAAGATTCCTACTGCACTTCATCCCCTGCATGTTATTCCATCTTTAACTCTCCTCCATGGCCTAACACAGAAAGCACCGACTGCTTGTCTTATCTGTGATATGCTGACATTTCCAACCCAATGAAACCGTAGGTGTTGTTTTCACACTACGTTCATCCAAACCTTCAGATTTCACTACAGGCAAACCTGTTCCAAGATGTTGCCTGCAGCACTATGTGAACTTGCTGTCAGCTCAATTTATTTATGGATGATGGTTGAGTTTTAGTCTCTTGAGGTCATTATTTGCTACATGTACATGTATGGATGAAGAACCACATAGCTGAGTTGACATATTACTAACACTTTGTAGAATTTTTATACTCCTCAGAATTATAGTCTTCAGAATTACAAAGCCACGTCAGTCATTGGCTTTAAAAACATACACTTGAAAATGGAAAGAAGTCGTAGTAATTGGAGTTACATCTTTTACTATTTAGCTTTGTGTATTCCACAAATCAGATCAGTGTTTTTCACTGGACCATGGAGCTTTAACCCATAGATGCCCTTTTTAGAAAGAGTCATCCTTTAGCAGTATGAGACAAAATAACAGATTGCTGGGTCAAAAGACCTGGTCAGGATCATTGTCCTAAATGCTGACTCAGCATGAAAGCCGCACAGCCCTTACAGAGGCTATACAGGAATATCCTAGTTTCACATAGCTGTGCAATAAGTGACCAGAGGGTCACACAATAGAGCAGTAAATGACATCACATCACAATATGCAGCATTCTGACCTCAAGCATGAGTCACAGCAATTTAGGTAGTTTGCTGTGTTAAAGGAAGAAGCTATGAAATTATTAGTGGATTCAGACAAAGCCACTGTCTAAGCGGCAGTGCCCTGTCATGGCCTTCTCTCTGGCCACACTGTCACCTGCCAGCCTGTCTCAACTGCTTTTATCTTCCTGTAATGGTCTGCAAACTTTGAAGAAGCTGGTCATTCACTTTGCTTTTCTTTCCTATGTTTATTTTGTTTTCCCCTGGCTTTGGTCTTCAACTGAAATTTAGTAAAAAACTGTGCTACCAGGAGCGTAGTCACAGTTGCATGAGTCACCACACTTATTTTAGTGATAACTTCTTCACTGCAGAACCTGAACTAGAGGCTGACCCTTCACCACAGGAAATAATGCAAAGTTCCAGTGGATCATGTTCATTCACCCAGTCAATGCATTAAACCTTTCTAAGCCTCGACTATGGCAATATTCCATGTGCAGACTATTAGGCACGATAGGTGGGTGTTCTCACCTTCAAGGGGTCAACACATTCACAACCTAAGTATACATCATTCTACTCAGAGGGCTAACAATGCAACCACCTTCTTTGGCAGAAGCCAAAGAGCCTGAAAAACTGCCTGGAGAGTACTTATCTAGGTAATGGTCAATAGAAAATTATCAAGAAGGTGCTGAGATTTTATTGTGTGCTTCACATTCTCTATAGAAAATAGACTTCAGCCACCACAGCTTCAAATTTTTTTAAATGTAACCAACGTGTCAATTTGAAATACGGAATTAATTCATCTACTGTATTGTTCACAGCAGTTAGCATCCCTTCAGACTTGTGTTTAATACCGTGTCTAAGCTTTGAACAAAACAACAGTCCTGTTGAATGCCATGCTGCTTTAAATTTCTCACTGCTCGGGTATCAAAAATGAAATAGCTATAAAGTAAA
This sequence comes from Nycticryphes semicollaris, assembly GCA_013400055.1. NCBI lineage: Eukaryota > Metazoa > Chordata > Aves > Charadriiformes > Rostratulidae > Nycticryphes > Nycticryphes semicollaris. The sequence continues at coordinate 533,770 of VXBJ01005625.1, forward strand.
TCCTGGTGGGATTAGCGGGTGTAGGGTAATGTTCTCCATAAATTTGAAATCTGTAACAAGCTTGAATTTTCAATACTTACAGAAAAATTAACAAAGTACAAATCCAAGAAAATCCATAGTTTATATACACATTACATTTGATTGCTAGTAACGATAGAGAATATTTTATATGTTATAGTAGTAAAATTGACTTATGCTCTGCAGTTCTGCAGCCTAGTAAGGAATTGATAAATGTTGCCAGAAAGAATGATGAATCAATAAGGAAATGTGAATCTAAGACTGTATAGTATCACATAAACTTATGTAAAAGTCTGTCTCTATATTCTATATCTTTAGGGCTAAATAGATCCCAAAACCTCAAGTTTTTTTATTCCACAGGGCTATGAACTAGTTGCAATTACATTAAGTCATTTTCCCACTTAAAGAAATATTTCATGATTTTAAAAAATGTTGTTACTTTTTCTTTTTAATGCTTGCAGGCAAAATAAAAATCTTCAGATGAGAAAAATGAAATCCTAAGAAAAACAAGCAAATAAAAAAAATCCATTTGCTTGGATGCTGATATTGGAAAGCAGAGTTCATGTTGTTACTGTATTTGACCCGGCTCAGAGCCTTGAGTATTGCTCTCTCATAAAGATGACTGCAGTAACACCAGGCTAATATGGACGTTGAGAAAGATGATTTCCCTGTGTTCCAGGGCAAGAGAATTTTCATCAGAACTTCCTAGACAGTTACAGTAAAATAGTTTTACATTTACATTGTCACAAAACAAAAAATCCACTCAGATTACCATGTTCTGTGCTTTACGTGTTTTTTGTTTTATATAAAGAAGGCCCTTGCTGTGCCGAAAATTACCTTCATGGCAACTTTTATCCAGGACAAAGATTTCTGCAGGTCAGGACTCACAGTGACAAAGCAAACCAACACACAGGAAACGGACTGGGGGAAATCATGGTTCTGAGGGATGTTTGTCATGGTTTCCCTTTGTGTGTTCAGCTTCGGACGGCAGAACTGAGTTCAGGGAAAAGTAGGTTGAGAGCTGGGGGGTTTGAGAATTCCCGAAAGAGAGGAAGGCAAGACAAAGGCACTTATTCTCAATTTATCTGAATTCTAGTGTGTTCCTTATCTGAAAATGGAACTTGGTGGAGAGGCATAAACTTCACAGAGGCTTTGCAGAAATCATTAGAGTAAATGAAGAGACTGGAATCCACAGACTTAATCCTGAAATTCCTGTTAACATTGATTTCATGAGTACAGGATTATGCAAAGCACCAGTAAATTCCATTCACCATAGGGAAAGGGAACTTAGGAGTAACATTGTGTGTACCCCCAACTTCCATACAAGAATGTGGAAAACTGATTTATGCACCACCAGCATAGAGAGCACCAGCCAGGAGGAAAGGTGAGGCAAGAAGACAGGAGATCAGTAGGGAACTCAAGGAGGGCTCTCAGAGATATGTGAGCTTTTAGGGGCAAGGATGAGACGGGAGACCAGGAGAGGATAACGAGGTTTTAGGGGAGTTATAGTAATGATGGTGGAATTCATGGAGAAATACAGACAAGAGAGCAGACTGAACAGCACAGTTTGTGCTATCAGACCAAAGGTCCATCCAGCCATGTCCTCCTTTTAAATTGGCTAAGGCACATCTAGGATCTTCCTTGAGAACAGAGAGTGTAACAGGCGATATTTCTGCACACTTGAACAAACACCAACACTTGTGGCTCAGCGGACTGAGGTAGCTGTGGGTGAGACAGATTCTAATTTTTCTGCAAATTGCCCCACTTTGGGACACAATCTTCTTTTCAAGATCCTGATTTCCTCCATATGCCTATTTACAGCCACCATTTCCTAACTTCCTCTGCCTGTGCTTAAAGCTACCTCCTTCCTTTACCATTCCTCTGAGGGATCACATTCATGTGTAAAACTGACCAAAGACTGTCAAAAACCCCTAGCCTTTCTTTGCTAGCCATAAGAAATATAGTCCTTTGCTTGCCATGAATAGCTGAAGAAGTATAAATGTAAAGAGAACATTAAAAGATCAAACATCTCAGGATGTGCTGTGGCATCTTGAAAAGAAGGGAGACCATAGGGCATCTCTCCCAAATGAGACTGCCCATGACAGCACCAACCATCACATGCAACCCCCACCTCCCACAAGGTGCTGAGCAGTTATCACAGCTCAGCTGCACATTCTGGATATTCATTTCAGCCAGAACTCAGAAACTTCTGCAGCAAAAACATTTAGATTTTGGAGGTGCAATTTTCAATACAAAACAAGCATCTTGTGCAGACCTCTACATTGATCTTGTAAAGCATAACTGTTGCAGATATCTGGGTTTTATCTGCCTTAAACCCAAGAGAAATATTGAAAGTTTTAGCCCACAACCTTAAACTTACTCAAAAGCTAATCTTGACCCCCATTTGTGAGGGCAAGATGAGGAACATTTTCCAGTGCTAAGTTCCAATCTGCAATTAACCTGCCTGTTTCTTTCCTTGGCTTTCTAGGCAGCTTCTGAAAAAATTATATTTACACGGAATTTTTGTCAATAAAACATTTTTGTCTTGCTTCCTAATAGATAATGATGATTTTATGAAATAGCTCAGTAAGTGGTATACTCACAATTTTTACCTGGTTTATTAATGAATTACTTCAAATGAGAAAAGTTTCTCCCTCTTTAATATTATTTGCTGGGTTTTAGTAGCAAAGAATTTTAGTAGCAAAAATTTTCTTATCAAAGGACAGTAGTTTACTCCTATTCTTATTTTCTTATTCCCTCTCTTCCCTCTCTCTTTCTTTTTTTTTTAAATGCTTTCCATCACTTCTGAGTTTCTGGCCTCTGCTTTGAAAGGCCTTTCTCTTGCAGTCCAGGATCACACATTTAACTTCTAGAAAGTATTTAAACACAGGTGTTTAGGAGCTCAAAGGCCCTGGACTTATTTTGTTCACCTGACCACAAAGTGACTGCATTTCCACTCGTGCCTGAATTGCCACGAGGGGGTCAGGTAAAAGAATGACTCTACAAAAACCTGGCTAAACAACAAGAGCATGTATACAGTCCCAGAAACAGAAGTCCTATCACCGTGTCACAGTCTTTTGTCCTCTTGCTGCATCTCCTCATGTCAACGTAACCCCATAGAACTTCACCTGCTTTGTCCTTCCTCTCTCTCTTGTGCAAGTGTGCAGTGACCAATTACAGAGTGGCACAAAAGCAGTATTGTACTGGCAATGAAAAGAAAAGGTTATGTCAAACCAGAATCAATAGCAGAACCATTAGAAATGTCACCTGCAGAGAGTAAGATGAATTTCTTGAGCCATAATCTCCTCTTCTCCTGTAATAAAATAAGTACGTTATGAGCAAACTTCGTCTTGTCTTGCCATTTGTACTTCACATAAAAATAGTGATATAGTAATGATAAACAATTTCTATTTTGAAATCACCTCCAAGTTATCAACCCCAAAGAGCCGCCTTCTAATAATAGTGCCATTACAATTATCATTGCATGCACAAGATTCAGAATCAATCTAATTGCACTAAAAGCCTTTGAAAACACTTGACAACTGAAAGTGCTATACCTATACTACTGAATATTTTTGCAGCAAAGTAATTGGTTATATAACAAAAATATATAGTTTCATAAAAGCCAGCTGCTACATTTTAGAGCAAATATGTATTGTTCAACATCTTTCAAAAGGTCCTTGGGATATTCTTTATGTTACTGGCCATAAAATTCATTTTTGTATTAGATAAGATGGGTAAAAAGAAAATTAAAAACAGTGCTTATAAAATTCCTACAGGAATATGTAGTGTGACAAAAGGGATAAACTGGCATAACTGCTTCAAGAAAAAGTCAAGGATCTTTAGTGGACTTTTTGTTTTATTTAGCTTCTTAATAACACTGTTAAATGAGAATGGTGGCAAATAATGGACATATTTTAGTTTTATTTCCAGGTTACCTGTATAATTATGACCAGAACAAAGTATTTTGATGAATAGAACTGTGTAATATAATTCCTTGCTTGAAGAACGCAATGGAAAGTATTTCAGAAAAAAAGGATGGTGCTATTAAATTCAGTGGGTGTACAGCACGGTGTACAGCCCACAATGAAAGTAGGGGTTCAGATGCCACCTCCACCTCAGACACACTTTGTGCCTCTGGAGAAAAAAAGCCTCTAGAGACTAAATTCAATAAGGACTTGAGAGCGATGGATTTTGGCCACAAGGCCAGTGCCTTGGCCCAGGTGATGTCTTAACCCCACAGTACAGTAAGTAGGCTGCTCTTAATTGCAGGTTTCCACCCATGGGCCCAGCATTCCTAACAGTGTCTTCCCTGTCAACAGGAAAAACCAGGCATAGGACACAAAAATGCAAATGGTTTTACTGTGTTTCCTAAGTATCATATACACTCGAGACTTATTTCAAACTATGGCATGCTGAGAAATTAGAACTAATAAATACTGAGTATAAAATATGCAGCCTGAACTGATGCATCTTTCCAGAGCCTGACTGCCCTCACCGATCCAACCAAAAAGTCAGAATCTGCCTTTTAAGACAAGACCAGCTATTATTTGAAAGAAACGATAACTTTTCTTTTCCCTCTTTCAAAGTGCAAGTAGCACTTAAAAATGTATGCAGAAAAAGAAAGGCTCTCCCGACTTCTGTTCTTTGATTTCTTTTTTTTTTTTTTTTTAAATCATTTAGTAGCTGGTACAGTACTCCAAGAAGTAAGAAAACCCTCAGTCTCACCAGTAACAGCACCAGTTTGGAGAGCGGATCTTCTTCTCTCTTCCTTTTGCAGCAGAACCATTATACACTGAACCAAGAGAAGAAAGACCCAGGCAGGGCACACAGGTCTAGTACAGTAGTCAAGGTCCTCACCTAGGAGATGAGTCCTAGATTTCTCTCTCATTATGTGCTTTCTGTACAAGATGAATAAGCAGATGTGGGTGTGAGAACAGGGACCAGACTTCCTCCTCTGAAATGAATTCCCTAACTTCTGCTACACAACCAAGCTTCCTCTTGCAGTCTCTCCTCCTGGCCTCCCAAATCTGGTATTCCTTCCTGCACAATGACACAGCTCCACTGGAGAAGCAGAGGAGGTTCCCTCTCCTTTCCCACACTCTAGCACTAGCCTGAGAAGAGAACTCTGTCTGTAACAGTGGGTGCTGTGGACTTGGGCAGTCCTGAAGCTGAGAAGGAAGATACCAACTCCAGACCTTATCCTGGGTGAATTGCTTCATATACTAAATTGAATGTTGACTCTATGGTGACTTGAAGCCTTAATAAAAAAGAAAGTGGTCCAAAAACTTCAATGGTGGTGGTGGTTAGGGACCAGCTCCTGGCACGTACTAGGTATGCTCAGAGCACACTCATCAGACCTTTCTGCTCTGACAAGTTTCAGGAACGCGTCTCCTGTGAAACGAGTCGGGTAACTACTGGAGCTTCCCATCAAATGAGGAGTCATACAGATAGAAAACTACATGGCAGCCAGCCAGAGTTTGCTTGCTTTATCACTGTGTTGGAATTTGACATCCAATCCCTGTTCTAGATGCCTCAGGCCTTTTTGAATGTATTGGCTTTCTGTTATTTTAGCATGACTCTAAAGTTTCAGGAGATGTTTCTGAAGACTTTTCTCAGTCAACTCACCTATGAGTGAAACTCAAGCTATTTGGGCTGAGGAATCAGAAGAAAGCTGGATACTTCAACAGCAACAGACTATTCAGTTAAGCTAACTCCTAATCTCAAGTATATCTTAATTTTTGTGATTGGAAGGGGCTTAGTGAGCAGCTTAGAGAAACATTCATTACAGAGATTCAGACTTCCATGTGAGCAAAGGTGAGACAAAAAAAGTTCAATCAAGAGGACTTCACAGAAAGAAAGACAGCCAACAGGATACACTGTATATGGTTGACAAGAAGTGTATTGGATGTTCATCTTACAACCAGTCATACATCCTTGCAAGATATATTGCAAGAAAACTTCCAGTAAAATGGAGAAAAGACCTTTCAAGGGCACTTTTTTATAACAAATACATATATCTAAAAAGAAAACAACAATCATTCTTTCCCAAGATAAAACAACACTAATAGAACCTGAAGGCATTTGCATTGTTTCTTGATTCTTTTTCTTGTTGGTTTCTACCTACGCTAGAAGAGGTTGTTTTGCAGGTAGTAAATTCACTATTATTGAATTCTTCCATGGGCTCCAGCAACTTCTTAGGAAATTACAAGTCACATCTGGACTCACTTTAATTACAGAGCTAGCCCATTAAAAAGTTCATGTGTCATCTGTTATTTCCCAGAATTGCTTAACACCATTTTTAACAACTACATTTGGTAGTGGTTTATCAGTCAATATATTTTCTTCCTTTTTTTATTTAATAAGACCTAAGGGATGAACAACTTCGGTGATAACAAGAACACCATTAAAATAGTGAATCTAAACATTCAGAAAGCACATACAGGTATTTTGAAAAGTTCTTTTAAGAATGAAAATGTTTTACTTCCTGCACCAATACATTCAGGCATGTTTCTGCACGTGCTGTGTAGAAATATAAGTTTTGTAGAGATTTAAAGATTTTGCCTTCAGTTAGTCTGCTTCAGTCAGGCCTATAACCATACCTTGCAAAAAAGGTTTACCTGGTCAATGACAAGAGAAGAAGGAGGAGGGAAAGGATTTGAAAAAAAAAAAAAAANATAATATTTATCTTTGTTTCTCCTTTATATTATAATATAATGAAAACTACTAATATCTTAGTAGTTCAAAGTCAATGCAAAGTGTTCAAAGAGAAACTGAAGGTTTTATATATAGATATATGCACGTATTTTTAACACTAGTTTTCCAGCCATGGATGATGAATACCTACCTGTAATGCAAATCCTAGTTTAAGATGACAAGTTTGTATTGGGATCAAGAATATATATATTTGATTATTCGGTCAATAGAAAAGTCTAGGGATGCACTAGAAAACTTCTGCTTTAAATTGCAGACATATTGGCATGATTTTGCCTGTGCTAATACTTTCTGATTTAATATCTGCATCTTCATATGAGGATTGGCTGAAGAGGGCTTATCTTTAGCATTTTGACCTTCATCCGCTTCAAGGTGGATAACCACTTGTTAAAAATTTCCTGTTTTCTGTAGGTATCTGCAGTTTTCCAAATGATAAAGAAAAACTGTGATGCTGTATTGTCTGTGATGCTGGAAGAACTTCTATTTTGCCTGGCATTTAGAGTCAATACAAGGAGCTAACTTTCTCACAGGAGGCAAGATGGACTTCTCCTCCCAGTCCTGCAGCAAGGCAGGTCCATAATATAAATGTTTTAATGAAAGATCTGATTTTCAGTCTACATGTTCACTCTTGCATCATTCACCTTTACCCCCTTTCCTTCTGAGACAGAATCTTCTTTCTAAACTATTTCACAGTGAGGTTCCCTGGGGTTTTTTTCAATAAGATTTCACTTTTTCAACAGCAGTACTCCAATGTGAGGACATATTTCTTCTAAAATGTAAACAAAAAAACCCCATCACTTAAGCGATGTCACTATCCAATTTTTGAATACTCCTAATCTTGAAATGAAGGTTTGGGGTAAAGTGACTCAGGAATTCATAAGGAAAATGAAGCATACATATTGCTCTGATTGTAAATGCAGCTTTGCTTTAGTGCTAAGAAAGAAAAACAAAGGAAGGAAGATCACACACTGGAGACTGGAGCAGAGTTTTCTGAGGAAAAGAGTAAAATGCACTAAGATTTTATGATTACAAGATGGTATAAAGTCTGGCAACTAGATGTAATAAAAGATGACAAGACAGCAGATCTAGATGAATAATATCCCATCATTATGAAGTAAGTAGCAGGGGAAGCAGGAAAGCCTTTGGCAAATCTTACGGATAAGTCATTGCAGACAGAGGAAGCATAAGAGGAATGGTGGATGTCTAATATAGTTCAAAAATTTGAGAAGGATAAGAAGAATTAATGTGATTCCAACTGTCAACTGGATGCTGAAAGCACTCATGTGAGATGAATACTACATCACATTTACAAATGTATTATTTGGCAAAGGGTGGTTTGTGTCTCTAACTTATAGAGTAATGTTTTGGACCAGCCCGTCCCAACTTAAACCAGAATTGCAAACAAATGAACAGCAAGACAAAGATGACAGAGATTCACTTGCAGGTCTGTTTTTTAAATTATAAAACTTCTTAACGAAGGATTATTTTTGTGTGATAGGAAAAAAAATATTGAAGCAAATTAGAACATGGAAAGAGCAAAAGAGAATTATTTTTTTTTAACAAAAGAAAGAAGTAGCTTACACTGCAGCTATAGAGGTACTTATTCTGCTCAGCCCTACCTTTTTAATCTAATTCCAGCTAAATGGTATGTATACACATTTTGAATCATTATATTTGTAATGACACAAAATTAAAGAGATGTATAAAAGCCAGTGCAAAAGGAGACACATTGAAAATGACTAAAGATTAAGAATTCAGAACAAAAGAGACACCTTCGTCATTCAGAGAAAAAAAAAAAAAGGAATTTAATTGCACTGCTGATAACTTCACAGTTTCAAGTATCATCTAAAACTGAACACAATGGAAAACACTTTGAAACAGATCTAAGGGTGAAACACATAAGGAATTGCAGACATGACTCAAAAGTTTTCAATCTGTTGGACATGTGGCAAATGTGAGAAAAATCATCCTTTTTTCTATTTTGCTGTACATCTAACAGTAGTGCTCAGTCTCATATTGTCATGCACATAAAATGACTCAAATGCTACCAAACTGTAGGTGTGTAACGAGAGAAGCGTATAGAAGACATTCATTCAGGGAGATGTGTTCTTTTAATGTTATTCCCATAACAAATTATGTAAAGCAGAAACATATCCAAATCTCAGTGATATCTGAAGGAACAAAATTTCAAAAGCAGTAATACACCAGTATCAGTAGTTTCTTCTTGCAGGAAAAACTAGATATTAGCTAATACGTGCATACTAGCTTATGTGCTCACTCCAGTCATGAGGGATGAAAGTAAAGTTTACAGGAAGCACCTCTGCTTACTCAGCAAATGTATCACATTTAAATTCTTTGAGCCATGAACTATCGTTCCCTGTGTCTTAGTTGCTAAAGCTAAACCAGTACTATTTGATTCATGGTGTATTCTCTCATACAATAATGGGACATTTCATTAAATTTGAGACCACAATTTAGGTCTCTAGACCCCATTTTGTCCTCATCCCCCTTCCTTAAATCTTCCAATGGGTTAAACTCACTTTTCCCCACAACTGAATACTGGAAGCAGGAGCTTCTGGTGGATAACGTTTGGCGGATTTTTTGTGAGGTGTGGATAGGTACAGATTGTGAGCTCCACACAGGGTTCATATGCCATTGTAAGCAACTTAAAGAAACCTGTAAGACCCTCTTCAACATTTCCCTCACACCGCAATCCTTTGGGCTGATTGGATCCAAGGATCTTTCCTCCACATCTCATTGCTTACTTTCTTGTACTTTGTTTCATACCAAAGCTAAACCAGATCTCTATATCTCTTTCTAAACACACATGTCTCTTAATCATCTTGATCACCAAAGCTTTTTTTCCAACATCTTTCACAAATGATCCATTCCTTCTTATCACATCAAAAAGAGTGCAAAATCAAACAGATCTGTTGACTCTCCTACATCTTTCAGAGGAAAAAACCAGGTTTTTTTCTCACTCTCCACTCCCAACTCTTGATGTCCCCATTAAATGGTATGATGTTCCATATGTTCATATCACCACCTGGAGAGGTTTGATGTGCTGCAGATACATGCTCTCTACTTGTAATGTGAGAAGACAATTTGACTGGATGCACAGAATTATGACTTAAGAAATCACAAGTTGGAAATATTGCCTTACTGCTCAATTTCTCCTGCTCCTACAAGTACAGGAGCCTGAAGCAATCACCAGAATGTAGTTCTGAATGCTGATCAGCTCCCAGTTAAAGAAAATCATTTTTGTAGTGATAAGACTTACCATAATTTCAGTCTTAGTAGCTAGGGGCCTCCCTTCAAAGCAGTCAGAGGAGGGGTGGGTCTTAGTAAATTTAAAATCTTAGAAGTGATCTGCTTATTTCAAACAGAATGAAACTTGTATGCATAACATTCACTCAGATCTGCAATGAGAGCTCTCTTGTGCTAGCCCTGTCATTTTGCTTCAGGAAAACAGCTTTTGAGAAGGCCTTTGTAACATAATAGAGAGTTTCTCCTATGATGAGCCTGAATAGGAGATGATAATTTACACAAAACCACACCCTTAACAGCAAAACTTCCCAACTCAAAAGGTAAGTTTTACACTCGCTGTGTAAAGTTGAGTCTCACAAATGACATCTAGATTTGTTCTGCTGTACTGGAATGAATATTAGTAGAAATACAGCAAATGCAAAAGCTATCTTGATAGGTCAGATAAAATCTCTTATGTCATTCTTTTCATTGCTGATGACATCAGAGGACACGATTCTTGTTACTGCAGTTAGACTGGACTTTACAACCCAAACATCCCCTTAAGTTCAGTCTTGCTCACCATCTAATGTCGTAGTACTTGAAAGTTTGCTGATGACACAAAACTGGGAGGAGTGGCTGATATGTCAGAAGGCCGTGCTGCCATCCAGTGAGACCTAGACAGGCTGGAGATTTGGGTGGAGAGACATTTAATGAAATATAACAAGGGCAAGTGTAAAGTCTTGCATCTGGGCAAGAACAACCCCAGGTACCAGTATAGGTTGGAAAGCAGCGTAGGGGAAAGGGACCTGGGCGTCCTGGTAGACAGCAGGATGACCATGAGCCAGCACTGTGCCCTTGTGGCCAAGAAGGCTANTACTTAAATACGAGGAAAGGTTTCTTCACAGTGAGGGTAACAGAACACTGGAACGAGCTGCCCAGAGAGGTTGTGGAGTCTCCTTCTCTGGAGACATTCAAAACTTGCCTGGACGTGTTCCTGTGTGACCTGATGTAGGTGTTCCTGCTCCGGCAGGGGGACTGGACTAGATGATCTTTTAAGGTCCCTTCCAATCCCCGATATTCTGTGATTCTGTGAAATATCCATCCAAATATCTCAGAGCACATCCAGTTATTCTTCCAGACACTGTCAAGTTATTCCATATGCAAATGAGGGGAATTGTCTCAGTGGTAGGTCAAATGCTTCTAAAAAACATGTTAACAATGGTAAGTCAACAATGTGAATGAAATCTTAATAAAAATATAGGTAATATACATATATGGAAACAATAAACAAACAAAAATCAAAACCTGTTAATATCAGAGGCTGAAATTCTGTGGTGTGAACATAAGAAAACACATGAGTGCTCCAAAGAAAGAAAAGAGAAAACTTTTCCTGTGGTTCTGGGGAAGAAGATCCCCCAAACCACTTACAGGAAAACAACCTGAAGTCATTCCAGGTTGCAGCTTATCCAGCATGGGATGGCAGGAAAACCTTCCAGCCTGTTTCACACTTCTTTAAGCTTACCCTGAGACAAATTAAGGTGGTGTGGTTAGAAGATAAAATGCAAGTTGAAATTTGAGAGACTCATGCTCTAATTTTTGGTTTTGCTTCATTTCATTGGCTTCAGCTCACATCTCTGTGCCTTCAGTAAAATAAAGACATTGAGCATCTTTTAAATCTGTTGATTAAAAGTGGTTTTAAAAAAATCACTGCTTTCCGTTAACTGAAAACTTTGGCCCACATATGTCTTGCAGCTTCCCTTGACTGAGAGCTTCTTCACTCTCAGCTGCCAGGAAATCTTGACCTCTCTCATTGTAGCACACCCATTCTCTTGAGGAAACTCAGCCTGATGTGAGCCATTCAAGTGCCTGCCAGCCCCCTTCCCTTGCAGCTTGGCAGAGTGAAGATACTACTCAAACATTCAATATTGCATGAAAACAAGTGCACAAGTCATGATGCAGCCAATTCCACACAGGAGAAAAAGGCAAATTTTGGGAGGGGCTCTCCCAGCAATAACATTCAGACAGTGTTAGTAATGTGCTTTGGGTTGAAAACACAGGGTTCCCTTCAGTGTTAAAGAGATCAGTTACTTCTAAGCAGCAAGATGGGTGCAGATAGCAATCTGGACTACATCTCACTGACACTTGCTTGGGAATAGCATCTTGATTCCATTGCAGTCTACTTTTTTTCCTTGTAATTATTTTCCCAATAATCATTCAGCAGCAACCCAGCAAATGAATATGGAAGTTTAGCATCCCTCTTTCAGTTTCAGAATAGATTTGTCCACCAAGTGCACAGAGGAAAAACAGCAAAGCAAGGAGCAGCTCTTTGGCTCCTCTTTCCATCATTTAAAGGCAAGTGGCAATGCATCTGAAAAAGGGCAGAAATTGCATGTCATAACCCTGACAAGAAAGGGTACAAATGAATGAGAGCAGAAACTATTTCTTCTGACTTGGCTTGACAGCTCCAGAGAAAAATAAAAAAAAAATACCTCTCTGTTTTTTTCAAGAGCAGCCATTCAGGAAAAGTCGTACCGTGAATCCCAGGCTCTACTTAGTTGTCTGGGCAACATGGCTATGGCATTCTCCCCATCCTTATTCCTAGAGGTCAAAAATGAATAGTAATTGGAAATAATCTAAAACAGGAAGGCTCCAGCCTATACAAAATGCACAATGCTTTAGGTAGCATTTCTGAATTCTGATCACATTCAGTTTTTAAGGAAGATAAATCCTCATTTTATTAGTGTTGGTGACTTTCTTTCAAAATTAATTGTGGACTTCAAATGCTGAGCTATATATCTAATTTTCACTGGCTTTTACATGCTATTTTAGTAGCCTTTCTGGATCTGATATGTGCAGTTCTGAAATTTTTATTCATGTGAGTAACCTTTACCACCCAACCCCAAGGCATTCATTTAATGAAACTGAACATCTGACTAAGACCATCTACGCTGGCCAACTACACAGAATTAAGTCTAAGCAAATTTTGTTACCCAGCTAATAAGGCCTGACTATCTTCTGTGCTCAGAAGCCGAATTGTTCTTAACTCCAGTTTCATTCAGCCAGTGCTTTACTGAAAAGCTCACTTAATTTTAGATAAAGATATGCTGGCAGTCTATTGGCTGAGTCTGATACTTTCCTGTTTCCAGCTTCAGTCTCATATACATCTCATTTTCTTAAACAGTACCCTGCCAAATCCTTTCAACCATATGTTCATTGAGTATTTCTTTACGTTAGGAAGTAACAGATGTCTGTCCTGGGGAAAAAAAAAAAATCAATTTATTTCTGTTACTTGGTTCCAGTAAAGTAGTAGAGCTATTTTCCTTTAAGGAAAGGGCAACCAAGCCTAAAAGGACACTTCTTTTACCTTTAAGAAATATTACATAAGTGGTTTATACTGAATAATTTATGAACTTCTACAGAAGAGTTATTCAAAATAGCTCAGACTGTACATTCATTATAACCTTTTCCTTCAGCTTTCCACTAATTAATGCTTCTGAAAATTCCTAATTTTAAGTTTCAGGAAACATCCATGTTTGGAAAAGTATCTCATTTTATGTTTGTAATGAAATATACATGAACTATTTTATGAATTTTAATGAATCTTTATTAACTTTGGTCAGTTAACATTATGCATTAACAATTTATAAACACTTCAACCTAGACCTATTATGCATCATTATGAACTCTTATGAGAGTGTTTCATACAGAATAGGCATGATAACAATTTTGAAATAGGGAACCAAAAAAAATCTATAGACTGTCTGCTAGTTCAAAAGCTTCTGCATATGCCAATAATACACTTTTCTCAAATTAAACTTTCAACAGGCTCATAGATATTATTTGAGTGGGTCTGCAAGGGTCTGCTCATGTCTAACTGCAGGCCCCAGGCAGTGCTACTGTCTCTGTCTGGAAACAATCAAAACAATCACATCTCAGAGTTACTGAATTCACCTAAACCAACCCCACTATAAATCCAATCTGGGATTATGGTTCAATTATGTTCCTTTGTTCATTTTGGAACAAGTAATTTTCTGCATATCACTTAATGGCTTTGGATTTTTTCTTGGTAAAATTCAGTTTGAATTTGCCTTGCTAAAGGAGTGAAGAAGAAAAAGAACATTTATTCTTCTTTTACATTAGGTCTGCATAGAGGTTGCAGGCACAACCTATTCAGTCTTCGAAAGCTCTTTGCATGGTTTTCTGATAACGCAGCTGTATCCAGCTCCCTTAGGCTCTTTTTATTGTTGCCTCCTCAACACTTGCAGGAATCAAACGTGACTACTTCTGTTCTAGACAAGCAGAAAGCTCTCTCTTTAAGGTTCACAAGCCAGCACACATGCTGTGGATATGAACCCAATTTTCCTACAACCTAAGCATTTAACACCTGAGGTGTTAGACTACCTTTCCCCACAGAGGAAAGGGCTGGCTTGACACAGGCATCTATGCAGGAGATTTATCCTGAGCGTCAATAAACACAGTTCTGTGGATGGCGGCCGTGTCTCAACCTCCAAATTCTCTCATTATGTTCTTGCTAGTTTTTCTTTTCTCTCAGCATTGAGAATTTCGTAAACACCATTGCTAGGTGTCTAATTAACATCAGGCATTCTAGGGCTGTGAATCGCTGGGTTTCTACCTGTGAGTTACTCTTCCAATTCACTGGATGAAACTGCAGCAGAGGGGTTTGAACCCAAATGCCAAGTTGCCTGAGCTCTTACCACTGACCCTTCTCTAGCCCAGAGAAGCATGTACCAGCCAGGAGAGGCTGAGCTATGTGCTGCCTGTGAAATCTGTCACAGCAAGAAATTTCACCAAACACTTTTTATTGTCAGCAGAAAGAGAAATTGGGAGAAAGTGGCATTGTGCTGATAAGAGCATACGAAGTATATAAGAAAATACAATTTGTTGAGGATGCAGGTAGATGAAAAACATCCCCATTGACAGAATGAGTTCTGTGAGCACATTTTACTTTTTGTCAGGCCTCTCAATCTGTTTGATCAGTAAAGTGCATGTTTTAAACCACTCCAATCCGTTCTATACTCAACATCTTAAAATCAATTCATCGGTGTTTTCCATAGACAACACACCACAATTCACTCTCCTGTACCTAATCCATCCACAAAATGCATTTTGTCAAACTATTCAATTCTCTACCCTGAATGAAGCACATTCCATCAAACCAAGCCATCTGCTCTTACGACAGAGTGAATTCTGTCTAACGTGATAAGCAGTGTATGAAGAGTGGCATTAAATCTAACATGTATGTTTAGCAAAAGGGAACATTCCTTATTTGACGAGGCATATCTTATATTCTTTATGAATTTTAAAATACTGCACGAGGGTAAATTGGCAGGTGAATTCTACGTAGCTGGTGAACAGAACATTTGTTGTATGCAAAGTATTTCTAAAATCTTGTCCTTCAGAAAATTCAGGAACAGGAATGGGGGTTATTAACTAACTTCATCCCTTGTAAACTTGAATGAACATACTGAAAATTTGATGTAGTTTATACACTTAAAAGGTTTATAGTTGTTAACTGTTACAGAGGGAACTGTGTAGAGGCAGCTACAGCAACAACTATGGTAGTATATGGGAATTCTTTAAAATATGATTCTTGCATTCACACTGGTTATTACTGGGTAATGAAAATCTCTTTGTTCCCTCCCAAAATGTCAGAAACCAAACTCAGTTCTTTTCAGAATGAAAGAAAATGAAATATGACCTTATAGACACACAATAACATCCCTGACATCTGGTCCAGTAGTCTGGTTTTGCTGTGTGCCAGAGATGTTCTATGGATTGCAATGAACACTGAAATTCTAACTGATGTGTGTCATTTGTACTCTCCTCCTGCTGTGTGAATTCACTCCTTTCTACGTCAAAAGTCTGGATGGGAAATATACGTACATTTACCACTCGGGTTAAAGAGTTTAGCAGCATGAGCTTGGTCTGGCTGAACTGATTCACCGTGACTGTCACAGGTTATGCTAAACAAAGTACATAAAATGTTTATCTTAACACTGTGTGACTTACTTCAGAGTATATGTCACATTTTACGTTACTGTTAAGTATTTTGGTAATGTTTTTTTGTGAAACAGCTGCTCATACTTGCCCAAAAATATAAAAGCAACTGGACACCCTCATAGAACCAAAGAGATTAAATGATTGTAACCTTTACCAGAACAGACGTTCATATATGGGCTTGGAGGGGACTCACTAAAAGCACTCTTTGGTGATAAAAACTTAACATCTCAGGAGGAAAGAGAAAACCAACAATGGAATCCTAAGAGGGAGGGAGCAGAAAATAAAGTCTGATCGAGTACTGGAAAATGACCTTGAGAAAGGCTGTGAATTAATTTCTGAGCTAAGCAGTATCTGAAAAGGAGCTGGGTACTATGAAAAAATAAACTTTCCTGTTAGTTATCTCCTGTAAAGGAAAGCAGGTTTTCCACAGTCTTGATAAACAAGAATAATTCTGTTTCTCCTCTTACTCAACTGTATGGTCCTGGACTTTGGCTAAAGTACTCCAGAGAGAAATGTGGCTGAGTTTTAGAATTCCATTCTTCTTGAGAATAAAACCAAGGAACATTCTACTCTTACCACCTGCAAACCCAGCTACTTTAATCACTCTAACTGTACATCTGGCAAAACCCAGCATGCTTTCCCCAGCATGATATCCAATAACTTTTCACAGCAAACAAAATCAGAATACCCATGTATATATATGTATACGCATTATAACATTGTTCAACATCCAAAAAACCAAGCTTAATGATACAGGGTAAAATCTTGACCAAATTTTAAGATGATAGGAAAGCACCCAAACAGCAGGGAAGGCACATATAGGCGCTTGAGGTAAAACAGGAGTAGCAAAACAGTCCTTGCAAGTGGCCGTGGGCAGCACGAGCCTGACACCATCATCCAGACGCACAGGAGACGATGTGCAGTGCTGTGATTACATTCACTCACTTCAGAAGACCCGTTTGTCTGCAGGACCCAGGCCTGACCGACCTCCAAGCATCCCATGGAGCACCACTCACCTCTCTGCTGGTCCACCCCTTTTGTGTGTGAATGTTTCATACAAAAGCACTGAAATAAAATGTTCAGTTCACCTGTCTGATACTTAACTCAAAAGAGGGTCAGAAAGCTTAATTTGGGAAGTACTTTGAAAACCCTGGATGAAAGATATGCTCTCTGATGAGTACAGTGAACTGCTTTTTCCTCCACCATTTAATAAAAAGCTACATTAAAAAGCTCTCCACTGCACAAATGAGTTTGAATTGCTGGCAAATGCACACAGATTAGTCCTTTATCGGTCGCATTTCCCATATTTCCAGCCTGCAGGATTTTGCATGCCAAAGTCCCATCAACATAAACACTGAAAGGGAAGTGAAGATTGCAAAACCCTGAGTTCTCTGATCATCCTCAACACCATTTTCCAAAGAAATACTTCTTTCTTGCTTTTTTTGGATGGTGGTGTTGTAAAAAAACAGTAAAAAGTTTAAGGATATGTTCACCTGGTCAAAAAGATGACCCTGGGAAGGATTTAAAAACAATTAAAAATTTCCAGTGTTCATAACTAAGTATTAGGTTCAGAAATGGAAATGTTCATGACTTTAGCTGCATGTATGCAGTAGAGTGGATTACTCAATATAACCAGGTTTCACAGAAATTTATAATGCAGCCCTTGCAAGTAGCTTTTTATGAGTCACATCTCTTTCAGTCTCAACTGCAGCACAGCCTCCTCTCCAGTTCATAAATGCATAATCATTCTTTACATATGTCTCAATTTACTTAAAGATGCTGTGCAAATGTATTGGGTCTGTGGTGTCACTACTGGTTTGTCACGCAATTTTTGAAACAAAATGTAACTGGAAGTCAGAAAGTGAATCAGAGCCACATGCCTAGCTAGTCTTCAATAAGCTATTGTTTAAAACATTCTGAGTCAAAGACCTCTGATTTTGTTAAAGCAAAAGAAGATTTGAACCGAAAGATTCCCAGACAAGGACAGTATCTCAGATCTGACAGTGTCTTACGGGAGTGAATATAACCTGTGCTCTGATACGCTTTGGACTCTGGTCAAAGGCAGAACTCCCACTGGCTTCAGGCTGTAAAATTTTGCTCATTGCTGTCAGCAATACGGTCTTGTTAAAAGAGGCATCTCAGCCATACCAAAGCAAGATTTATCCATGTGTAAAAGCAGTCTGCTGTTGTCCAAAGAAAATACTGGTCTGCTATTTTGGGGGCTTTTTATTTGTTAAACTCAGAGCAGATATTGTTACTGCTGTGAAAGGAACCCAGATACATTTTCACTGCTTTTAAGCAGTGCAATTATAAAAACAAGATGTCTGCAGCTTTACAAACTACTCTGGCATGGGACTCTCACATGAAAATTTAACAGAGTATCCAAACTATTAGTGACACCTGTTTTCAACAGATTTCTTTTGACTTCAGAAGTTGAGTGAAGCAGGAACATGAGTCTTATGACTCCAAGGGGGATATTTTGAGTCTCTTTACTGCATACTTGGTTTTCCTGTCCAATAAAAAGTTTCTCCTTCTTCAGTCAAAATTTTAGCTATATGAAGCCAGTGATCTCAAATATAAAAAATTACAGCCTGCAAAAAACATTTATATGGTGACTAGGATAAAATGGAAGCTGAGATACCAGATCTGACCCTGTTTGGATACTTAGTTTAATACCTTCCTTTCTGTTGCATTTGAACTCAGGAAATTTATTATATTATTAGTTTATTGTCACTCACTAAATAAAAAAAGAATCTCTATTTCCTTCACTTCAAAGACATATGATTTTGAAAAAAAAATTAGTTTACTAATATCAGAAAACCTTCTTTAACCTTGGAGGTATTCCTTTTGAGGGCAATCATATGCTGTAGGATTGTGGTAAGGCTTGTTTTTCATTGTTGTCTGCTTAGGGCACCCCAGAACAGTGGTCAAATAATTATTCTAGATATGTTTTGAGGTAAGAAACTTCCAAGCTCTGCAGTGTCAAAAATACTTAAGTATTGATATGTGGTCTGAAATCAAAATATCATGCTCACTCTACTGAATCCCTGAATGACTAGACTCTTGATCAGCCATATTTTCACACTTATTTTATCTCAAGAGACAGATAAACACTTCACTCAGTGAGAAATTGCACCAGCTGAGGAGCCTGAAGCTGATCAACTCAAAAAGTCTTACAATAAAAACAGCCATCTGAGAAGTGACATCAACTCACATACCTGCACTAAATTAGCTTTGATCCATGACTTCCTATTGTACTGTACTACAAAAAAAACCACATTAAAACAAAGTTATACAAGATAATTCAGCTCATATTTGAAAATAGATCCAGACAGTCTATTATAAGGACATAAAATTGGCACATAAAAAATTTAACAAGATATTTTGCACAGATTAACATATACCAATACTTGGTAACATAATTCTCAAACAAAGGTCATAGTGGGATGTTTTGCAGCTTCTGAGGGCTTTAGGTGAGTATTTTTTCTGTTGTAATTTATTTTCCCTTGAGTTATATTTATAATGAGATCTGGGAAAAAAAAATCAAAGGATGGCTGCAAAAGTTTTGTCCAAATATTAACTAGAGAATTTCTTTGCAAGTGGTCATTTTCCTTCTCAATACAATATCTTCAAGCACAGACAAGAACGTTCTCCAAAACTTTTTTCATAATGTAACGATTGTTGAGTTTCTGTGGAGATATAGTTAATAAACTATATTAAAGTCTTCTCTCCCTCCCAGAACTCTACTATCCTTGATTTCTTAAATAGTGTTTAGCTGGGATTATTACTATTACAGAGTACAGTAGACACTATTAGACAATGTATAGACACAATGGAGAGCATGATCCTCTCCCACTCTTAGCTCAAGGCACAATAAAGAAGGTGGTTGCTTTGAACAGCGAGAGACACAGGAGCAACAGGAGCAACGGCTGGGTTTCCTACCAGCACTATGAAGCACACCATGGAGAGGAACAGACCTTGACCTACCTCTAATGCCTGAGCTGTTTAGAGCTGCATTAGCAACAGCTGGTGAGCAAGCAGGTAAGATGACTACACTCAGCCTTGCAGGTCTTGCTGCCCAAACATACAGGAGGAATGGGAATGACCTGCAGAGGTTTGAGATGTTCTTATAAATGGGCTTCCTGTCAGAAAGTGTTCTTTTTAATCAAAAAGAGTCACCTCTTCAGAACTTCACACTGAAATTCAATAGTTTCATGTAGATGGCATTTTTAAACATGAAGAATATAATTCAAAATATAATTCAAAATTGTAAGTATTACTGACTCAAGGTTAGCCTGTATAAATGTTCCACTTTCCTTTCTTAAAAAAAAAAAACAGAAGAAAAAAGAATATAAAAAATTAATAACACTCATGAGCTGAAGAGATACAGAAAGTAAAAGTTAGCTGTAAAATGGCTACTTCAGGGCTGTAGCACTTCCATTGTGCAAAACATAAAGGACAATTACAAAATCTTTCTGAAAAAAAATAGTGGGAGTATCTCTCTGAGACTGAAGGGCAACTACATAACAGGCAATTACAGGAAGAGAGTGAGGATGAAGTAGTTTTGTGATACAAGATTCTGCTAGATTTTATTTCTGAATTTATCCACAGAAACTTGTGTGAAAGTAGTTTTCCCTTCCTTTGTAGGGTTTTAATACTTTAATAAAAAGTAATTCTGAGAGACTTTCTTCCCCTCATTCAATCATTTCAGAAATGTAGAATTTAGCACATTGTATCAAATGTATCAAATGTATTTCAGCTTGTCATCTTATTTTCTAGTAAGTTTGTGAATGTGGAATTTACACCTAAAAAAGGGCTTTTAAACTGTTTATCCACCTCATTTGTACACACAGAGAATTTTCCAAATGTGAACAGTATTGCATTATATTACTATGTGTATTGCAGAAGAACTTAATAGACTTCCCGTAAAAAAACAAATCCACTCATTTCATGTTCAGCAGTAAAAAAATGATCTGCTCCTCCAGGAGTTTTAGTATATGGAAACATGTTGGAGGCATGAAACCTCTTACTTATATTGAGAGAGCATTAACACAAAACAAAACATACATTATATATATATATATATATAAATTACTGCTTATATTTGTAGATTTTATGTATGCTAAAATTGTCTTCTAGCACTGAAAAAAAACACTAAAACAATTACAGCACTATTTTGTAAACCATATACTTTTCCTTTAAATTCCTCTATTCTGAGACTGCAAGATGAATTTGGGTCAAATCTCACCACCATTATTGTCACCTTTTTCCAAGCTAGCAGGAGTGTGGAATTAGGCTAACACCATGTTATTCAAAAGCATTCCCAGAAAGTTCCTGGGATAAATTCACTGTTCTTGTAACCTGGTACAATCACTTTTAAGTTAGCCAACTTTAAATCAATTGACTTGAAATAGGATATGCCAGAGCCAGACTTTAATTTGAGCCTTCATTTCCTCCTATCTTGCCTTCAAAAGTACAGTAGGATCTAGTGACTCATCTGTGTTTGATACCATAAAGATAGTAATAATCATGTTATGAATAACAAGCACTTCTTTTTATTTTCCCAGCCTACAGGAGACACAGTTTGTTTAAGCTATATGGGTTTGTTCAGTTTTTGTTTCTCTGTGTGTAAAAGAGAGAATTGCTGTGCATAAAAAGTGATTACTGAGGAAATTATCTTGAAGACACAGTCTGTACTTAGCTCTCAAATATTTAAGCCGGTAGTTAATCATTTACATTGTGTGGGTCAGGAAGATCCGTTGACTAATGGAGATTCTGGTGAAAGCATAAGCCTCAAGCTCTTCACACCAACCTGGCAGCGACCTTTCCTACAGACTTCACCAGAAAAATTAAAAACAAATCTATGATGACATTAATCATTTTTCTCAGAAAGTGCTTATCAATTAATAAAAATTCTTTTTCAGAATATTCTGAAATACCGGGAAAAATTTCCTCCAAAGGTAAACCACCGTTACAAGACTTAGCAAGAAATGGCTTCAGGAACTGATGTCTAGCACATATAAACTCTTAAATAAATCAAAGATCAAGTTAGAAATTCACATTATTGCTCTTGGAAAAATGTTCCCTTATTTTTATAGCATATTTATAAAACCAGAATCTGTATATTTATTATCTGTAAAACGACAGTTGCTCTTACACCACCCAGCATGCTTAGACAATGCAGATACTGTGATAACACCTTCACACAGTGGAAGGGAAGTGAATAATTACAACCTCTCAGAGAGAATATAAGCATTGAAGTATCAGCTGTCAGAAAGTGGGACTGAACATTCGCGTGATTAAGAGTAAATTGGATTAGACATTTTTTTTAAAAAGAGAGACTTTTTTTCCAACTGGAACTTTGTAGCTTATGTATTCATATGTGTGTGCATAAAAAGAAAAAAAAAAGCTAAAAAATGTGGTAGAAGAAATAAGTGTGAGAAGGCATGGGAGAAGAGTCTAGACACAGATGGTTACAATTTGTATTTATTCTTGAGGAAATATCACAAGGCAGCCCATCTGATGCTGAAGAAATAATCTATTTGGAAGCTAGCATATACTGTATTTAAAGAGATCGTCAGCAGAAGAAATATGCTACATAGGAAGTAAGGAGGCTGCAATTTGTGTGCAACCTTTGCCACCTCAGCTCTACTCCCTTCTTTTTGCTGAAGTGCCAGGCAAAGATAACAGCAGACTTTTCGTCTGCGGACAGATGGAGGCAACGAGGACTTCTAGTGCTAAAGATAATAAAATTCCCTGTTGTGCCATTCCAGCTATTTAATCTTCTTCCTTGCCCTTTCACTGGCATCTTTTTGTTTGTGTACCAAGTTCAGCAGCTTGGTCTTTACTGTCAGACTGACGCCACAGCAGCAATGTACCCACATTGTTATTTGATCCCCCCCCTGCCCCATCCCCAGGGAGATGCCATCAGGGAACCCCCTCCTTCTGCCACCCTGTCCTGCTCTGGTTTACCACCTCTTCTTGTTCTCTCTCCTGCAAACAGTTCATCTCTGCACCAAAGCTACGTGTCACTCCTAACTTCTTTTCATTCTTTTACTTTCACTTCTTTCCAGACTGAGACCGCCTCCTTTTCCTCTTCTGAATCTTTCTTTGTGCTTTTACTTCAGCTGACATAATGCATATATTCCTGGTGAAATGCAGGAAGCAGCTACAAAAATCTTGAAAAATATTGGAACTCTTTAATCTTTAGAATCTTTTTTTTTCTTCAATAAAAGTATATTAAATATTTTCCTGGTTTTTTAAATCAAATATTATCACTTCCCACTTTTTCTTTCTTTTAAAAAAATAGAAATCATACTTTTCAAATTGAGATTAAGGAAAAGTTTATATGCACAAAGCCACTATTATTAGCTCTATAGCACATGTGATTGGTAACATAACTAATTTACTGCATTATGGGCATTTTTTACACTTTTAAGGATGAGGAGATTGTCTTTTTATCCCTTGTAAGTAGACAGTATCTCTTCTGAAGAAAATTAGACTGCTTACAGACTAACCTACTGAATTTATTTCTATATTAACTACTTCAGAAGCACACAGAAATTTTCCTAAAAAAGGAAAAAAAAACCTCACCAAACAAAGAAAAAAACAACCAACCTCAAAAAGTAAGCAATGTTATTTTAAATGTACATAATTTAGTCCTGGTCAGTAATCCAAGGTACAGCAGAATGTAATTTCAACAAGCCAATGAAAGGTACAGTTAAAATCATTACTTCCTTTGTCTTCATGTTGGTAAAATCAACTCAGAAGTGATTTTTTGCAACAGTTTTCAGTGCTTACAATAGCTAAAGAGCCTTATCACAATTGTGAAGTACATAATACTAGCAATGTTCCAAGGAAAATGTTAGGTTTTTTGATCACTTACTTAACAAGTGATAATAAGGGTACATTTTGGAACATGCCACTGTTATCTTGTGTGTTTTAATAATGGCTTCCTCAACTGTGTAGCTCATTAAAACTCCTTAATACTCTATCACAAAGTTAGCAAAAAGAAGCAGTCTATTTTTGCCACAAAAATTAACATAGAAAATTTTATGGAAATTTACACATAAAAATCATTCCAACAAAATCTTAAAGTGACCTTATATTGAAGAAAACCCACTCTTACTCCTTATTCTGTGACACTAAACACAGAGTCAAAATTTGTCTTGGAGTATTCAGCTAAGAAATCTCTTTGGATCTGGTCCAAAACACTTTTGCAAGTGACAATGTATTTGAGCTTTATGGGTCTTAGAATGCAGAATAATTTTAAACTATTCAGTATCATGTACTACTCTTCCAAAATGATAGGTAGATTGTATTTATTGCTTGATGGCTCTGTTAACAGCATAGCAATAAAACCCATGCTTTTTATTTAGGAGTAGAGGGCTTTGCATTAACATCTATAAATCTTAAGTTCAGCTTCGGAGCTGTCATAATATCACTCAAATTTTGTATATAACTATTTTAAATATACATCATCTACCTGTCTAAATGTGTAGTGGATGGCCACTTTATGATAAAGAGTGTCTTCTTCAAAGTAACAACACACAGCTCATTGCACCATTTCAAAAGTCTACTATTACTCTAGTTGGAGCAATAGCCAGTATGTGATCTCATGATGGTCATGTTGAAAAATTTCACCTCTCTATACTGAAACCTCAGACTTGTTTCTCAGTTCCCTATGTAGGTGTTTAAGGACCAGCATATACTCAAAAACTTTGCTAGGTGAAGGCCCAAGTACCATGAAGCACCAAAGACCATGCTGCACGATGAGATCATTTGCAGCAGCCCCATCACTCCTCTCACTGCAGAGTGAGCCCTTGCAACAGGAGTTGTTTCCCACTAACAGTTTCTGATGTTAACAGTCACATCTCTCTGTCTATCTTTGTTTATTTTGCTAATCAAGTTTATTTGGCTTAGGAAGTTCTAAAAGCTATTCTCAAATAACTGAAGCTTCCTGATCTCTTTCCAGTCATGAAACCATAAATTTTATTGTTGTTGTTTGGTTTTTTCCTTTTGATTTTGAGGATAAATTTAATATTTTAAATCAATAATTTAGGACTGTCTGCAAAGTAGATGCCTTATCCAAACTCTGCTTCATCTTTCTAAGCAGTGTCTACTCTTTTTTTTAGATAGCAACAAGCTCATTGGGTTCAAAGCTGTAATAATGGAAGGCATAATAGCTTGGTTTATTCAGCTTTATAATCCTCTAAGGCAGTGCTGTCTAAAGGTTGAATAAACACTGGGTTTCTCATATTGGTAAACTCTCAGGAGATTAAAAAAAAAAAATGGCATAAAATCTTCCAAAAACTAGTAAGATATTATTATGCAATAAAATTAAGCAAAAGGTTTTTAAAATGCTTCAGAATCAAATTAGACTTCTACCTTACATTATTAACCCCTGAAATATAGGGAAATACAGAAATGACACAAATAGGCAGTTCTGTTTCTTAGCTAGTCACTGATTAATTAGTTCAAGACAGTCTTGATAGTTTCACCAACAGTCTCAAGAGATGACTGTGGTATGAAGTAATGGTGTATCACTGTGAGATGTGAACATACAGAGCTCTTTGAAAATTGCTTATCCATAATGATCATGCAGCATCTAAGGTATTGCAATATAAATTATTGGGTTCAATCATCTGAGCAGCTTTAAGTAATCATTTTATACACAGCTGTGTGACACCAGCTGAGCCTAACTGCCTTCAGTCACCACTTTTAACATTAGCTGTTAAGCCATCTTAAGGAAGCTAAGACATTCAGAAAATAAACTTTATCTGAACCCTCTGTTGCTCCCAGGAAAATGCCATTTGAATTTTAATGCTCTCATTCACAGACTGTCTAGACCCACCCCGTTTTATTTCACAGTTCTATGGTCTGTATCAGACCTTTCTAGCAACCGCTATTTACTGCAAAAAAAGGAGTCTCAAGGCATCATACTTTTCTCTTAATGAAATTATTGATAACTGAACAGAAATAACCAGTTTTCCACAATTTCAAAAGCCTAGCAAAAACTTTCTGCTACGTCTTTTGTAATTCTGTTATTACTGAGATGCTTACATTGTTTTTATTATTGAGACACTGGAACAGGGCCCCCTTATCAAAGCAGCCTCAGCCCCCTTGCATTTCTCCATGCTTGGACACATCAGGCAATCCCGTGTTTATCCTTACTTCTGAAGGAGACAGAAAACCATTCAGAATTTAGCATCTTGGATGTAAATTTTGAAAATTTCCCAGTAGCTCGTTCTGTACATGATCATTAACAGGTAAACTTTCTTCTTTGGTCTTATTAATTAGCTTGCATCTTACATAATAATTCTATTATCATTAGTATTATATCTCTGCACCAACCTTTCCACCCAGAAGTACAAATTTGCCACATTTTACGTTACTCATAGAACATGATACACTGTTTCTATCAGCTTTATGCCTTTGTCAAATCTTTGCTAGTTCAAGCTGACATGAGAAAATTAACCCCAAAACCTTTTAAAATTATTTGAGCATGGAGATTACATTTATCATTGGCATGTTGAATGCAACAGATTTGATTCAGTATTAAAATCTGTATATTTAAAAATTGTTAAACTATGGCAGAAGTATGTTTACAGCTCAAAGTTACCTTAAAAAGAATATCTAGTGTCTGCAAAGTATAAATATAAGAATCTTTCTGAGATTTTAGCCTGGATATCTTCAATTGTAAAATGTCCAGTCAATATAACTTCAATATAGCAAGAAGTAAATGAGAAAACAGACCATGAAGCAGTCATAAGACATAGGAACTATGACCTCTCAGAGCTCCAGTCTGCAATGTGATGGAGGGACTATCCACAAAAACAAGTCCTCTTCACTGAAAGCACTAGCAAATTTTTCATGAAATCTGGATGTCTAAACTTTCTAGATCACCTTGAAAGATTCAGCTTTCACATTTAATGTTTTCCTCTCATTTCTTGTAAGAACATTCACCTTCCAATGACCATAAATTCTCCTAAAGACTACCATTAAGACTTTAAACCCACTATCAAGTTTAAAATCTGCAGGCAGGTTGCTTTGTAATGGTAGGTTTTGCAATGGATCAACTGTAGTTTGCCTTTGCCAATCTACATTGGAATAGGCACCATCACTTCTTCCACAGCCAATGTAAATAATGTGTCCTGTACTCTAGTGCTTTTGACAATACCAAAATAACATGGTGAAGCCTGAATCCTAGTTTGCACTGCCAAATCTGCAAGCACTTCACAGATCCAGGCATAACCAGAGATGTTCAGATACCTTTTAAGACATAAATGTGACACAGCAATCCCTGGGTATTACACCATTTACTAAAATTATTGCTTCACTTTTCTTTTTATATAGTTTTCAATTCATTCGCTTTTTTTTTTTTTTGGGGGGG